>JAFEMH010005988.1:0-47500 GCA_022495995.1 Adenophora triphylla var. japonica
AATGGTTTTAGGGTTTTGAAAATGAGTTTTCTTTGCAAGAAAGTAAGAGAACTAGAAAATAATTTTGATCTTTGTAGAAGAATCATCCATGGAAGATGGTCTTCCATGGTGATCTTCTTAGATCTAAAGCAAGAAGATGAAAGAACTACATTTTGTAGTTTGCAAATGCATGCATGGTTGGAGTTTAGGAGTAAGGAGAAGGAGGGTTTACCAATCTTCTTTGTGTTCTTGAGTTTTGAAGGCTTGAGTGTATGAGTGTTTTAAGGCTCAAAATATATGAGAGTGAGTGGATGAGTGTGAGTTGGGAAAGATTGGAGAGAAAATGGTGACAATTCTTGAAGAATTCTCCTTTGTTTTCTCTCTATATTTCGCCGGAAGGTTCGGTACGGTGGTGTTGTTCCTCCTTATTTTTTGTATTTGGAGGCTCAATTTATAGCCCTCACGGAAGATACAAACCTATGCGCGGATGGGATCCTTGGCGTCTGCCTTGTTCATTAAATGCGAGCTCCGGCTTTGGACAAGAGGAATATTTCTTTTGAAATTTCAAATTAACGGCCCGTTTATTGTTCCCGGACCATTTCTATTTGTGGTTTTATTCCTTTTGTTTTTACTTTTTGAGATTCTTTTTGAGGTTTAACCTTAAATAACAATGCCCATTTTACCCTCACTTTGTTAGAAATGTTAGGATTGTTAGGAATTGTTAGAAATGTTATAACTTTCGTTAATTTTCTAACGAAAATTCTAACAAGCTCAAATTGGAGCAACTTACACCTTCTTGCACCAAATACGGCACTATAAATAGAGGGCTCCCCACTCCACTTATTTTTCACGCCTCCCTCTTCTCTCTTCCTCCACTTAGCCTTACGGCTCCCCCTCTAGAGTCCTCTCGAGGCACTCCCGGCCCCTTTCGGATCGCCTTCAGAGGCCTTAGAGCCCCCTTGTGGTGCTCCAGAAGCCTCCCGAGCCAGCTCACTGCCAGAGCGCTCCGCGCTGCCCCACAGAGGCACTCTCAGGAGGTACTCACGAGGCCCCTCAAGTGGTACTCGAGGCCTTAGCACAGTCTTTCCCTAGGCGTCCCGGCTGCTTTCCGGAGTTAAGCCGGCGATCCCCAGGACCACGCCGAAACTCTGCCCGAGTGACTCCGCTTCCACCTCAACGCACGCCTGGGAACCTCTGCCCGAGTGATCCCGCGATCCCCAGCGCATGCAGAAAAGCTCTTGCCGAGGCGCACGCCTGTGTGTGCCAATCTCAACTCACGCCGAAACTCTGTTTACATGACAGCAGAGCCCCTCCCAGAAGCAATCCCGGTCAGTCTGGAACATCATTCCATCCTCAAACACTATTCCCCAGCGGAAGAGAGACACGAACCAACATTGGTAAGGCTTCCTTCCTACACTATTTCAATACATTTCAATACATAGTGTACAATGTAGACATCCGACATAACATGCATTTTTAAAAGCACACACACACACACACACACAACGGTTAAAGAATATTAGGGGTATCAGAAAGACTCGTTTTACGGGCGACTCGGAGTGAGCTCTAAGATTCTAATATTCTCTTCCCGAGGAGTCATCGACCTCAGAACTCAAATCTCATCACACAAAAATAGTTTTATTATTATTATTTAAGGCTGATGCCCTTTTTCAATATTTTGGGCTTAATAATAAAAATGGCGTGACGACTCTACAAAGCAAAACACGGCGAGACACCTCCAACACACGCAAGCGCGAAACGGAATAAAGCCGGATGCTTGGGGCGCGAGCAGCGCTGCCTCTCGGATCCCGGGCGGAACATTCCCGAACGGCGACGGAGTGCGAGATGCGCGGGAGCTCCGGATCTAGGGTAATTTCGGTTAGCGACTCTGCTTTGGGGACCTTTTGTTTTAAAATCTTTTAAACAAAACAAAAGATTTTTAAAACAATGATGAGAGGTCAAACTTTCATTTTCCCCCTTCTTTAAGCCCCCATTGTGTGTGTGTGTGTGTGCACGTGCTTTACTTTTATTTTACAAAAAAAATAAAAATACAAAAAAAATGCATCAATATACATACGTGCATACATTTAAAATTTTTAAAAACTACATTTTACTCGGAAAAAGAATTTTAGAGACCGCACACTACTCGCCTTCTTTGCCTCGGTTACACCAGCACGCTACGCGCCTTCTTTGCCTCGGATACCTGGCACACTCTGACCCTTAACCGGAGTGGTCTCGGTTCTGCGATCCGTTTGGTCTTCCTAGGCCTCTCGGATGCGCACGGGATCATTCCAAACATCCCATCCTAGCCGCGTCAACCACGCACGTTTGAGTCTTGAGTCACACTCTGTTCCGGACTCGGTTGGTTTTACCCGGTCCGTGTCATACGGCTGGATACATATACCATGTCGGCCATTTTTACGAGTCAAGGCTCGGAACTCAAGATCCCTTGCGCAAGCAGCGATGAAAGGTCATGCTAAAATCTTGACACGATCTTGATTTCGAAGCTACACCCGAACGATGTTACATCCAGGATATACATCCATGCTCCACATGACACCATGTCATCACGCCTTTGATACGTCGGCCATGACAATATGACCCATGTACCAACGCCTAACGTCCACGAGATCCCTTGCGCAAGCAAAGCAAGAGAAGGTCATGCCGAACTTTTGACTGATCTTGACTCGAGTGGCCGGCTCGGTTCACTATTCACATGGCTAACGCATCCAAAACGAACATAACGAGAGCTCGGTCCTTAGGTTCGGTTTTTCTTTTAGGCCGGTGGAAACCGCTTGCCCTATAGGACCCTCGCCAGTGTCCACCACAGGATGTCGAAATACGGGTGCAAAACGAGGGCTTATAGCCGCACGAGATGGTCTCCGGCGGACCCGGGATCTAGCATAGTTGCGAAAAGAAGAGCTATCTTTTCCAACCTACCTAGGACTACGAGAAAACACGTTTTAAAAAAAAAAAAAAAAAAGGAAAGCGGAAACCGCATGCCGCGTGAGCTTTCCCCACTTTTATCCGTGAGGCCATTCTTGTGTCTAAACCTTGCCCGTCACCCCTCCGGCCAAGCAGTGATCGAGAGTGCAGGAACCCGTCTCCCACGTGTCAAAGCCGCAAGGTCCAACTTCCTTCCTAGCTCTGTCACCGGGGACGGTGCGTTAATTCCCCGTGGCCAAGTCGAGTGGATAACAGCGATGAGAATGGGACCTTAAACCCAGAAATTTCCCAACATTGAAAGAAGTTTGGCGAGAGTCCTCATGGCTATTGAGAAACGCTAAGGTGAATAACAAGCCTGGATCGAAGATGCTATGCACCACTTCGGGACATTAGCCACCCAACTACACAGGACTTCCAAAGCCATGGCTGCTCCTGCGGCTTCTAACGCCTCTCATTGTCTCCCGGAAGTCAACTTTGTTACCCTCGTACGAACCATGCGGTTATGACATAAGGCCGCACGGGACCCTCAGGAAAGCTGCCCATTCGGCCTCCTGAGGTCCCGGTACCACCGCCCGAACAACGAACACATACGGGTGGGACGTCTGCGATTGCGGTGCTTGTCACAATGGAAATGGAATTCCATGATGAAATGAACGAGGGCCGTCCTCGAAGAAAGAAGAAGCCATCTTCTCAACAAAAGCGAAGAAGAGGTATGAATCCGGTGATCCACGATCCGGAACCCTTGGAGAACCCTCGGGAAAGTTTGACTACTATGTCATCTACTCCGGCCAAGTCTAGCTCTGCACAAGAGCCATGGCAATGTACGCTCCATGATCAGTGGGACGAGCTTCGCACCGCCACCGAAGGCCGAAGGTCCCGGATAATCCAACCCCTGTCTTGGGAAGATCTCAAAGCCACTATTGATGCTTCGGTAAAAGCCATGACGGTGAGCAATTGAAATGCGCGGTGCGGCCTTACGCCAATCGGGGTCCTCCCACTACGAAATAGGAGAGACAAGCAAAACCATAAGTCCGAAGTGAACGTTCGACACGTTCCGGTCAAATCCGGTGAATCCTCCACGGACGGACAAAAAGGCCGGCCATACGAGCCACGGGCGAAAAGGGGCCACTACGCGAAGAAGTGAAACCTTGGACCCCGAAAGTGAGGATCTTTGTCTTAACACGGCTCAGCGCACTCGGGCTAACATCTCGCTCTGGTCCTTACTCACTTCATCTTACCCGCACAAGCTCAAGTTGGAAGAAATCCTGGCCCGAGACCATGGTTCCCGTCACGGTGACACTGATGAAGCGGTTCGGATGATTGGCAACGTTAATTACGGCAATATCATCACTTTCGCGAGGCTCGACCTTCCAAAATTTGGGGCGACCACAATGAGCCTCTCTACATAACGATCCAAGCTGGACGGCGTCGTCTCCCACGGGTTTTTTTGGTAGATGGGGGTTCATCCATGAACGTCCTGCCATCCAAAATGATGGATGCGCTGGGATCAAAGCGGCGATCTAAAGCCCTCGGCTCGGGCAATCAAGGCATACGACTCAACGTCCCGCCCGGTCTTGGGAATAGCCACTTTGAACCTATGGTTCGGAAAAGCAAATAGTCTGACGGATTTCCAAGTCATCGACATCCCGATCACATTCACTTTGCCATTTTGGGACGTCCTTGGCTACACCGAGATCAATGGGGTGGCATCCACTCTCCATCGGTGCGTAAAGTTCGTCCAAGGAGCAGATCTAACCATCATCTACGGCGATAGCGTAGTCACGAAAGGACCGAGCACAAACGGCGTCCCGGTCTTAGAGATCAAACACGACGATGATGGCATGATGCTAACGGGGTTCACCATCGAAGCCCAAAGGCCCGGGTATGCCACATAGACTGCCTTTGATTTGGGACAAGATCCCTCCCCGATAGAAAATGATGAAGCACATGAACTACATCCCGGGGCTCGGTTTGGGAAAACGCCATCGGGGTACCCAACAAATCATCCATATCAAAGAACGAGAATACTCTCCATGGCTTGGGATACTCTCCAACTCCCGAACACATTGCGGAGGACAAAGCGAGCTGCACGAAAATGCTCCACGAGATAACAAAAGAGGCTTGCACGCAATCTCAGATCTTCGTCCCTTACGGCTTCGACATGACCAAGTACTTCATAAAGAAAGATGACAACTTGAACGAAGATGGGTAAAGGAACGAGTTGATCGGCGCCAAACAAAGGCGGCCTACAACCATGGACAAGCTCAGGCGGAACACGGCAAGATTCAGAGGCCTCAAGCCAAATCCCGTCCGAAGAGCATTTCTCGACACACCGCCTCTGCCGGGATCCATGACCACCACTATTCATAATGAATTTTGGTTCGGGAAAACCCCCTCTTTGGCAGAAGAACTCGAAAAACTCTCGGTCAACACTCACGCCTTCAACAAGCGGGACGAGTGCATTCGAGCTAGTAATGCCCAAGACAAAAGCAAAGACTCATGATGACGATGCTTGGGACGAGCCAGCTGCTCCACTGCTCTTGAAGAAGAAATCGAGATGCCGGATCGATCGATTTTGTTTACGATAACTCTGTGATAGCAATGATTGGGAATGGTGACATAAAGCCCTTGAGCCCCATCTCCTATCAAGCTCATTGCCACTCAATAAGCTGGGCCGCCTTCTCGGGACCAGCTGCCCGGCCAAAAAGGACATGATCGAACAACTTGGTCTGACCCCTCGAGTCCTAGAGTCTAGTGTCAAAACTCATCTTGAGTCCATTATCTTTGAATTTGAGTCTATCGAGTCATCGATGGCCTCACGCCGGAAGATTACGAACTCATTGCCAATAATGTATTCCCGTATGCTCTTAATGAATGCTTCGATCTTTTCGAGTATCCTCTCATTGCATCTTTAACAAGCGATAAATTAACTAACACACAAACAGGTTAATAACGATTCACTTGATAAAGAAGAGACACATTAAACGAACAATACATTAAGCACATCTTTAAGCATGTTGTCAAACGAGAAAAACCGGGCCCAAGTGCCGAGGAGGTTTTAACCAAAGTGAATTTGGGAGCTATTTGAAGAGCCAAAAGAGACGCAAATCGGAAGTTTCTTCACCGGCACGAGCAAGACGCATTGTTGCCTTTGCTCCAAGGAGTTCGTGGACGTGTTCGCTTGGTCTTACCGAGACATGCCCGGATTAGATCCTAACATTGTAGAACACCGGATTCCCTTGAATCCCGAGGCTAAGCCCATCAAGCAAAAGCTACGCCGAATCAAGCCAGAATGGTCTTTACAAGTCAAAGAAGAGATCAAAAAAATGCTCCGCGTCGGCTTCATCAGGGTAATCGAGTACCCCACATGGCTCTCCAATATCGTCACGGTCACCAAGGCCAATGGAAAAGTGCGTTGCTGCGTGGACTTAGAGATCTCAACAAAGCAAGTCCCAGGACGATTTTCCACTACCCAACATCGACATGTTGGTAGACACTACAACCAATTTTGAAGTCAAGTCCTTCGTGGACGGTTTTGCCGGCTACAATCTGATCAAGATGGCCGAAGAAGACCAAGAAAAGACAGCTTTCACAACCCCCTGGGGAACCTACTGCTACACAGTAATGCCGTTCGGACTAAAGAACGGCGGGGCTACCTATCGACGGGCGGCCGCCCTCTTCCACGATATGATCCACAAGAGATCGAAGTGTACGTCGATGACATGATCATCCACTCAAAGGGATCGGACGGACAACACCTCACGAGACTGAGAAAATTCTTCAATCGCCTTCGAAAACACTCAATGAGGCTAAACCACACGAATGCACATTTGGGGTTATCAGAGCAAGGTCTTAGGATACATGGTCACCGAGAGAGGCATCGAGGTTGATCCTCAGATCAAGGCCATCATCGAAATGAGACCACCGCAAACTCGGACGAGAGGTGAAAAGCTTCATGGGCCGCTGCGGTATATCGGCCGCTTCGTCGACCAATTGACCTCCGTATGTGCGAGCCAATCTTCAAGCGATGAAGAAGAACGCCGACATCGAATGGAACTCGAGAATGCCAAGATGCCTTTGAGGAAATAAAGGCATACCTTGTGAGTCCTCCTATTCTCTGTCCTCCCCACGAAGAGAAGCCCTTTGTTGCTATACCTAGCTGTGGCCAGGCACCGCGGTTGGAGCCATGCTCTGTCAAAGAAAAGAAAGAGTCACGAGTCGAACGCCATCTACTTCGTCGATCGAAAGTTTCAAGGCGGTGAACTCAATTACTCGGCCCTCGAGAAAACTTGCGCGGCTCTGGTATGGGTTGTCGGAAAATTACGGCACTACATGCGGTCGCACACGGTACCTTGGTTTCCAAAATGGACCCGATCAAATACCTCTTCGACAAACCATCTCTGTCAATGAGGCTCGCCAAATGGTCTTTCTTCCTAGCGGAATTTGACATCAAGTACGTGAACCAAAAAGTCAATCAAGGGGACGGGCAATGGGTGAACAATGGCTGATTTCCCAGCGAAGCGAGGCTCGAGGCCCGAACCACAATTTCCAGACGAGGGAATCTTTGCACTCGAAGGCGAAAACCGATGGCAGCTGTTCTTCGATGGAGCATCCAACAAAAAAGGAAACGGCATTGGTATGCTTTTGAGTCGATCCCAGGACGAGCACACCCCAATCGCCATAAAGCTCAATTTCGAGGTAACCAACAATGCCGCCGAATATGAAGCTGCTTATTTCTTAGGACTCTACAGCCGCACTCGAGAGGAATGTCCGAAACTCGAAGTTTATGGGGACTCGGCCTTGATCATCGACCAAGTCTCCAACAAGTGGAAAACCATAGACCCAGGCTTGCAAAAATACCATGCACATGGAGGACCTCATCACACAATTCGAAGAGGTCACCTTCCACTACTTGCCAAGAGGCAGAAACGGGTTTGCGAGATGCCTTAGCCACCTTGGCTTCACTTGTGGAAATCCACGAAGGAAAAGCAATCAAACCCTTCAAAGTCGGACGAAAGGAAATTCACGCCTCTTGTTGTGAGATCGAACCGAACCTAAGCCCGTCAATGAGCCATGGTATAACCCGAGATCTTTCAATACCTCAAGAACGGGAAACTACCTTCATGAACAAGGAAGGCCCACACACGGGAGGGGTCGAAAACCAAGAGCATCATGGCCACTAAAATGCCTCGCCTCTCACTTCGTCATCCTCGGGGACATGCTATACAAGAAACGCTACCATGGAGCACTCCTACGGCTGCATCGGCCGGGAAGAAGCAAACAAGTTCATGAGCAGAAGTGCACAATGGGGCTTGCGGTCCCCACATGAACGCCCGAGCCACGATGCAAATCATTCTCGAGGATGGGCTACTCTTGGATCTCCGTGGAGGCGGTGCATCCCACTTTGTCCGAAGGCTGCGACAAGTGTCGCGGTTCTCCAACCTCAATCATCTACCTCCCACGATCTCTCTTGCGTGACTACGCCACGGCCATTTGCCGCTTGGGAATTGACGTCATCGGGAAAATCGCTCGCCCGAGCGGCAGCGGTCACGAGTTCATCTTAGTAGCCATCGACTACTTCACCAAATGGGTCGAAGCCAAGTCCTACAAGGTACTCACCTCCAAGAAGGTCGCGCATTTCCTCAAGGAAAACATCATCTGTCGATACGGCATCCCGAATGAGGTCATATTAGACAATGGCTCACACTTCGAGGGGGAATTCGACGAGCTGGCTGAATTCAAAATCACAGCGCCCTGAAATCTTCTCCCTACCGGCCACAAACAAACGGCGCCGTGGAAGCGGCAAACAAAACCCTCGAACGGATCATCCGAAAAATGACCACCCAGGGACGAGATTGGCAGAAGGCTGCACCTTGGACTTTGGGGCTACGCGCTTTGTCAGTCGAAACGACCCTCGGGAGAAACCCCATTCGCCACTTACATACGGGATGGAAGCGGTCCTTCCCATTGAGCTGGAAATTCCCTCGCTCAGAGTCTTTGCTGGAAAATGACGTCAACGAAGTTGAATGGCTCAAGCCGACATGACGAATTGGCTCTGCTAGACGAGCGACGACTAAAGGCCATGGAACACGTCAGGAGCCTATCAAAGCGGGATGGCTAGAGCTTTCGACAAGAAAGTCGAAGTCCCGAGACATCGGGGAAGGCGACCTTGTACTCAAGAAAAGCCTCCCACTCGAACCAACCCACTGGGAAAATGGGAACCAACATGGATCGGCCCTTTCGTGGTTCAAAGATCTTCTCAGGAGGTGCCATGAAGGCGACAGGACCTAGACGGCAATCCGCTTCATGAATCCGGTCAACGGAAGCAAACTTCGCGAGATACTTCGCTGAAGAAGAACAAGCTGTGCATCTCTTGGCACTCCATGTAGTGTCGAACTACGCGGACACTGAGCCCTCTGGTCAGGAACGTAGGCAACCTTAATTGGTCCGGTCTAAAAATACACAAAAAAGTCAAAAGTTTGAATGTCAATCAAGACCTCCATCAAGCTACGCACTTTTCAAGAGCACGCCCCAACGTCACCTTGACCAAGTCAAACGACGGCGGCAACATCAAAAGACATCCGAGGGTCACTCAACGTCAAAACAACTGACCCATGTCTGCTTCCAAGCCAGGAGCTTGTCTTTGCCTTCACGCGCTTCACAAAAAAAAAAGAAGAGCTCGAGCAAGGGCTCACAAAAACAAAAGAGAGCTCGAGCAAGGGCTCACAAAAAAAATAATAAAAAAAAAGAGCTCAAACAGAAGCTGCGAAATTGAGGTCAAGAGCCCGACGCCAACAAAGGGCAAGGAAGCTATGGAAATGACCATCAAACGACTTGCCAAGAGATCGTTCAACTTCTCAGCCAAGCACAAAGCCTAAGCAAAGAGGATTGCCGTCAGGGCTCGGGC
The DNA here is from genome assembly GCA_022495995.1 of Adenophora triphylla var. japonica. Lineage (NCBI taxonomy): Eukaryota > Viridiplantae > Streptophyta > Magnoliopsida > Asterales > Campanulaceae > Adenophora > Adenophora triphylla. Next base: position 9,833 of record JAFEMH010005988.1, read on the forward strand.
CGCTTCAGTCCGCAAATGCAAAAGTCCAAAGATGGACGCCGTCAAGGTGCGCAAAAGAAACAAAAGCGAACAAGAGATCTTGCGTCTCGACAAAGCTTTAAAAGTAAATCACAAATCACTAACGGTTACAACATTTCTTGATGAGTTCAAGCACGGTCTACTCTCAAGTTCACAACATGCTAAAAGACATCTTAATACATTTAACAAATAATGTGTTTACAATGCAATGAATGGATATCTAGGAGGTCATTCCGCGCCATCTGCGCTTGTCCCCTCGCCATTCTTCCCTTTCTTCCCTCGTCCCCGGCGAGTCTTCTTTCGCTCCACGCGAACCAACTCTGCGTCTCTCAGTCCAAGATTAGGGGTCCTCCCCGTAGAATCAAACAATCCAGCAGCTCTCAGGGCTTCATTCACCCGTGCCTCGGCTCGGATCTCCTCCCTGCGAGTCTGTAAAAGAGGACCTCTCCCCGTCAGTCGGTCAACTCTAGTCTCGTAGTCAAACAAAGTGTCTCCCGTTACATCCTCAGGGTCAGACCAGGCTTCGGCACTCCTAAGGCAATAGCTACTACGGCAAACGGGTCCCAGAATCGCTACACGCCTGCTCTCCAAAGCCACTTGGGACTGCCCAACACGCTTGCTCATACCGGGCCAGTGCGAGTCGTCAATACGACACTATCCGATGTCTAAGGAGCACCACGGGAGGGAAAGCGGAATACTTCCATACCCTCGGAAAATACAAGAAAGCACACAGGCTGCCATACAAAGAGGAGCTATCTCCGTAGTAGCAAGGTCATCCCGGCCCAACAAAGGCTCTGCTTCATCCCAAGCTGCCGGGAAACAAGCGACGGAATATAGAAGGAGGACCACGACAAACGTGGAACTACGACAACATAGGACCCTTCTGAAAGACCCTCCTAGTCTCAATCCTCCAGTGGGAACCCACCAACGGATCTCGATGCGTACCAAGGCTGTGCCATCCATCTCTCCCGGGCGGATGATCCATATCCAACACAAGAGGTCGGCGAGCAAATGACCACGGGCTAAACGACGTCGGAGCCTCGGACATGGCACGAAGTCTCTCTCGCAGCCACAAGGTGAGCAAAGCGGGGCTTCCCCTCTCATGAACCGATCCCCGGTCGCCGGACGGTCAATACCATGAAGAGTCTCCCCCGGCACCAACGGGACAATATCCTCTCCCGGCTCTGCGGTGCTGACCACATCTAGCAAAGCGCCATCGCAAATGCCAAGGGGAGCGACCATGAAAAGCGTCGCCGTCACGCACAAGGCAAATGCGTCCCCAAGAGACATCACTCTCATCATCAACCATGAACCGCTCAGGCGGCTCGAAATGTCAATATGACCCGAATCAAGGATCATGCCTGCACTTCTACCAACGAAGTACGAAGAAAGCACACGAAGCTTCACGCTCACGCGGCACCACCAATCAAAGGAAGCGAGATGGCCTCCACCTCCGGTCCTCCAATCAAAGCCCGAAAATCCTCAAAAGTGGGCACCATTTCATTGTAGGAGAAACAATACACATGCCTCCTAACATCCCGAACTTCGCGGCGGCCCGCAACAAATCCCAATCGGGAACCAACTCCTTAAAAGACCAAATCGAGCAAAGACGAAACCTTACCTCGAAAACCCGTCTCGATGCCTCATACGGCGCCGCATCCACATTTTCATTTGCTCAAGGAAGTGTGCTTGCCTCTCCTGCAAAAGCCTCGGCAAAATTCTAGGGACGTACGAAGAATCCATGGCAAAAATGGAGGTTCCTAGAGAAGATGGGGAAGAAAGCTCGAAAATGAGCTCAAATGGGGAAATGGGGAAAGACCGAGACCTTTGGAAAGCATTTATCTCCTTCCCAAAAGCAAGGTTGGTCCGTACGAACCTCTTTGCATGCTAGGTATGTCCGTACGGACCTCCTTGCAACCATGACCCATTTCCCCAGCAAACAGTACAATAACCACTGTTCTCAGCAGGACCTTGCTCCAAGCGCCCAAACAACGGCCAAAGCCATTTCCGGCAAACATACACTACCCACAAACGCACTCTCAGCTCACGTGGCATGCAAAAAATAAAAAAATAATAGCAACAATTTCTAGGACAATTCCCGGGAATCACAAAAATGACATTACATCTTAAAATAAAATGCGCTTGCCATGCAAATACGAGTGTTTTATTACAGGTACATCTAATGTCTGTTGCTAAAAGAAAAAAAAAAGGGAAGATATGGAAAGAGGGAAAGCAAATGAACCCTAGTCCGACTTCTTGACATCATCCTCCTCGCCGAGATCATCAAGAGAAGTGGGCATCCCGGTGAACTCGCCCGTCATATCCTCGTCATCGAAGTGCAGAGCCCCCTCCAGAGGCCGGTACTCAAAGTACTCGAAGGATCAAATCCGGCGAAAGGATCAAAGAAAGAAGGCTCGACGAACCCTCACCACAGATGCGTCCTGAGGAAAGAAGCGAGTAAAGGGTCTGCGGCCTCGGAGCTCCTGAAGACGTCCCGGCATCCATGCTATGCTGCCCCCTCGAAGGTCCCTCCTGCTGTGGCTCCGGCTCGGCTCTCGGTGGAGGAACATCTACAGAATGCCTCGAAGGCATAGGCTCGTACGCCGGCACGCGTCGGGAAGACCGGCAAGACGGCTTCGACGCCATCTTCTTCGCAAAGACCGCATCGCCACGTAACGGCGGGTCGGCATGTCAAAAGCCCTCCCGGGACACTGCACAAGCAAGCGGCCAAAGAAACGCTCGGCAATACGGTCATACTCAACAACAAAAAGAAAAATACGAAAAGGATGCCAAGATGGAAAAGAGTAAGCACACTCGCGGTCTATCGGGATCCAGCGTGGTAGCGACGGGGAGCTGCTCGGGGACAGTGCTGGGAACGCCCTCCTCCTCGAGGAATCCCCGCGGACATATGTGAAATCCGGCCCGGGCACGAAACCTGCAGGGGACCCTGCGGACCAGCCTCCCTCTCCCTCGCCAACACTTGTGGCGTCCTCAACTTCCTCCTCACAAAAGCCCCATACTCCTCTCTATACAAAACAAACTCATCGGCACTCACGCCGCCCAAGTACCTCTCAAAATCTAACACATCCCTATCACGGGAGTCAAGCATCCCAAAAGGAGGGTCCCTCAGAGCCAAGGGAAGCATACCCGGGCCATGCTGCCAGAAGACCCGCAGCATCCTCCGCTGCACCGTCACCAGGGGAGCCCCCTCGAAGTCATCATCCTCGTTCCGAGCCCATGGATACGTAACAAACCTCTCAGGGCTATCTCTCTCCAAATGCTCCCGCACATCCCCGTGGCGATGGTGAGCTTCCCCTGCTTGGTCCTCTTCTTCCTCGCCAGGCGGGCCCGGCCCAACATAGCGGGATCTGTTGCTACGGCCCAGGATCTCTATCCCACGGGAAGCACTGGAAGATCTCGTAGAACCACACCTGTGACAAAAACAGAAAAGGCTCAGTGCAAAAGAAAACGGAGAAACGAAAAGTTGCTAAATCAAAAATAGCAATAAACTCATACCTCCAAAGCAAAGTCAAAACAGCCAAAAGAATCACACACCCCTGCTAAACCGGTCCAAGGAGAAGTAGAGCTCGGCCAGCCCGCCTCGCCCCAAGCGATATCACAAACTCTCTCCGAGATCAATCAAGCTCTCCGGCGAGTAAAAGGAGCCGTAGTCGAGTGGTTAGAGAACAAAGTCTCGAAAAGCGCAAACCCACGGGGAAGGAGCGCGCCGAGTGCTCCGTCACTGGCCGGTACCCGAACATAGGCCCCAAATGCGCCGTGATCCTCATCTCAACATCACTATACGGCCATGCCAAGACCCCTGCGAGGAACAGCGCAAAGCCCAGCGGCTCGTCGGCCACATCCTCGGTAATCATGTCTCGCCACGCACTGGCCCTCCTTTGAAGGAAAGCCGTGTAATAGCGGCAAAATCGGTGGGCGTCACCGTCACCTCTCCCGGCTCGGATGGAAGGTGTGGGTGGTATCCCACCAATACTCGAAAGGCCAAGGAAGACGCTCTTGTTCTTCCTCGTGTCGAAACCCGGCCAAATTCTCTACGAACACGCCCAGGCCAGAAGCGTAGACCAGCCTCCTGGGACTCGGCCTACCATCCACAGAAATATCAGGCATCCGCTGCCACAACTCAACAATAGCCTCGAGCGATCCCCGAGTCTTCATCTTCTTGGCCTTCCCGGCCCAGAGCCCCTCATCCTGCAGTAAACACACAGCAAAGGTACGTCATTCACAGTACTTAATGCAAAAGAAAATCAAAAAAGACAGTCCCGACACGGCAAAGCACATATATCCCGTCACGAAACACGGCACATATTGCACATAATTTTTACATGCAACTCAAAACATGACATGCATTATACATAATTTTTTCCATGCAATCCGTCACAAAACACGGCACACACTGTACAAATTTTCTCAACAGAGGGATCAAGCACTACACGACACATTTTCAAAATAACCCGTCACGAAACACGGCACATATTGCACATATTTTCCCCACAAAGTCCGTCACCCAAAAACACGGCACACACTGCATAACACATTTTCAAAAATCTGTCCCTACACGGCACATACTTTCAGACAAAACCCGTCACGAAACACGGCACCTGTCACATTTTTTCTACAAAATTTGTCCCTATATGACAATTTTTCCCACATTGTACATACATAAATAGCATAAGGTACAAAACACCAAAACATGCATTTTCATAGAGAGGCACTTTATTTTCACAAATAAGAGCTAATCTACACATTTCTGCACAAAATGCACATATTCACAAAATTTACATGCTAATTTTCAACAATTCATCAAGAATTTCACAAAATGCATGGCAAATAACAAAAACCCCAAAATGCGAAAAACTAAAACCTAGTTCTAGCATTCAAAAAATTCGACGAGGAATCGAAACGGAAAGGATTTCTTACCTCCCCGACGTTCCTAGAGCGACGATTGTGCACCTCCGGATTCGGATACAATACATCCGGGTTCTTCGAAGATGGAACAAAGGAGATCCAATTTCTTTGGAGCTCCATCCTTTGCTCGACCACTTCTTGACTGCGTTGTCGACGACCTCTCCGAGGTCCTTCCGCCATTTGCGAACAATTCAAGCTAAAGTTGGAGGATTTTGGTTAACAATGGAGGTTTTCTCTCCCTCTCTCTCTCGGGTTCACGCACTGAAGAAGAAGGAATGGGGAAGGGCTCGGCATTTAATCCCAGTCAAAACCTGGGAACTGTAAAAAACCAACTTGGTCCGTACGGACCTCTTTGCATCCCAGGTTGGTCCGTACGGACCTTCTTGCAAGGGAGGGCCAAATTACTTCCCTGCCCTTATAATCTTTGCCCCTGGCTGTCCTAAGGCCTATTTCAGCAAATTCAGTGCAGTATGGTCCTTAACTCAACGGCAACGCAAGCACCGGCAGTCAACGTAATCCCGGACCTCGCCCACTCAACGGCAGTTCAACAACCGGCCGTCAGTGTAAGCCCGGACCTCGCCCACTCAACGGCAGTTCAACAATCGGCCGTCAGTGTAAGCCCGGACTTCGCCCACTCCAACGGCAACGCAAGAACCGGCAGTCAATGTAAGCTCGAACTTCGCCCACTCCAACTGCAACGCAAGAACCGGCAGTCAATGTAAGCCCGAACTTCGCCCACTCCAACGGAAACGCAAGAACCGACCGTCAGTGTAAGCCCGGACCTCGCCCACTCAACGGCAATTCAAGAACCGGCCGTCAGTGTAAGCCCGAACTTCGCCCACTCCAACGGCAATTCAAGCACCGGCAGTCAATGTAAGCCCGAACATCGCCCACTCCAACGGCAACGCAAGAATCGGCAGTCAATGTAAGCTCGAACTTCACCCACTCCAACGGCAATTCAAGAACCGGCAGTCAGTGTAAGCCCAAACCTCGCCCACTTCAACGGCAACGCAAGCACCGGCAGTCAATGTAAGCCCGAACTTCGCCCACTCCAACGACAATTCAAGAACCGGCCGTCAGTGTAAGCCCGAACTTCGCCCACTCAACGGCAACGCAAGCACCGGCAGTCAATGTAAGCCCAGACCTCGCCCACTCCAACGGCAACGCAAGCATCGGCCATCAAAGTAAGCCCAAGCTCCTCCCTAACAAGTCAAAAGGAAGTCGTACAAGACTACATATCCCCTCAAAGACGGCCGTCAATGTAAGCCCGAACTTCGCCCACTCAACGGCAAAAACAAGCGCAAGAAGGAGCCAACACCTCCCAGCACAAATCTCAAGGTACAAAACGCCTCCAAGACGTTCATCGACAACGCAAGCACCGGCCATCAAAGTAAGCCCGAAGTCACCCTCTCAGCATGAAGACCCCTACAAGGCCACGATGATCCCCAACGGATGAACACCGGCAGTCATCGTAAGTCCAACTTTCTCCCCAGCGGACAAAGCACGAGGCATCTACAACTCTCGCAATCAAAGCTCAAGGCAGCCATGCCTCCACAACCGCAGTCAGAAGACGACTCAAGTTTTCATACATGACACCACCACAGCCAGAAGACGATTCAAAGTCCTCACGTATGGCAAACCGCAGCCAGAAGACGATTCAAAGTCCTCACGCATGGCAAACCGCAGCCAGAAGACGATTCAAAGTCCTCACGCATGGCAAACCGCAGCCAGAAGACGATTCAAAGTCCTCACGCATGGCAAACCGCGACGTAAGACGATTCAAAGTCCTCACGCATGGCAAACCGCAGCCAGAAGACGATTCAAAGTCCTCACACATGGCAAATCGCAGCCAGAAGACGATTCAAAGTCCTCACGCATGGCAAACTGCAACCAAAAGATGACTCAAGTCTTCACACTATCTCCAGCCCGGAAGGCTTTAAACCACTCGGTCCGGAAGACCGTATAAACCTCCCCCATCACTATCTCCAGCCCGGAAGGCTTTAAACCACTCGGTTCGGAAGACCGTATAAACCTCCCAAATCACTATATCCGGCCCGAAAGGCCTTAAACCACCTGATTAGGAAAATCGTAAAATTTCCACCCCAGGACACCACCACGTCCTCACAATTGACCTCGGCGGTCACCACATCTTAGGACACCACCCCGTCCTTACCACTGACCTCGGCGGTCACACGATACTTCAGGGCACCATCACGCCCACATACACTCACAAATTCACGACCTCTGAACTACGGCCAGGCTTGATTCCCGCCAGAGATACGTAGGAATCCTATCACAGGGTCCAGCCATCGACCTATACGGTCACCCAGGACACCACCACGTCCACCCATAGAGTCTTAGTCAGAGAACATCTCCCGTCCTCTTGCACTACAACACTCACACACAAACTACGATCAGGCTTGATTCCCACCAGGGATACGTAGGAATCCTATCACAGGGTCCAGCCAATTGACCTAAACGGTCACACAACAGGACACCGCCATGTCCTCCCACCGACCTCCACGGTCACTTCCTCTCCCAGCACGCGTTACAGATTAGGACCCTTATCTTATCAACGACCCCACTTCCTCCGAAAGTGACGTCGTTGAGGGGCTTCTGTAAGTACCCCAATCTGGATCACCCTCTGCTGAACACACAGGAAACACCGCAGACTCACAAACACAGTCTCGAAGACCTATGGCACTCAAAACCCTCTCAAAACCCTCAACCAAACTAAGGGAGGGGCCTTTCTGGGATAAAAAGGGACAAAAGGACCTTTTGGGAATTTTCAGGAAATTGGAAAAGCATACATGGTCCGTACGGACCTCTTTGCTTTAATAATTACTGAATCCCCTTAAAGTCCACAATATTCCCTCAAATCCCGGAGAAAATGATTACCCTCATGCATAGTTGGTCCGTACGGACCTCTTTGCATGTCAAGATGGTCCGTACGGACCTTATTGCACAGGGGACATCATAATTCCAGAATATTCACCATCATCACATATTCCCTCAAATCGAGGAAAACCAAAATTCTGGTTTACCTAGAAGGTCCGTACGGACCTTCTTGCACCAAATCTGGCACTATAAATAGAGGGCTCCCCCTCCCTCATTTTTCACACCTCCCTCTTCTCTCTTCCTCCCTTAGCCTTCTGGCTCCCCTCTAAGTCCTCTCGAGGCACTCCCGGCCCCTTTCGGATCCTTCCGAGGCCTTCTGAGCCCCCTTGTGGTGCTCCGAAGCCTCCCCGAGCGCTCCCGCGATGCTCCCGCGCTGCCCCGAGGCACTCTCGAGGTACTCTGAGGCCCCTCGTGGTACTCCGAGGCCTTGCCTGGTCTTTCCCGAGGCGTCCCGGCTCTTTCCGAGTTAAACCGGCGATCCCAAACCACGCCGAAACTCTGCCCGAGTGACTCCTGCCACCTCAACGCACGCCGAAGCTCTGCCCGAGTGATCCCCGCGATCCCAACGCACGCCGAAACTCTGGCCGAACGCAGCCTACAATCTCAACTCACGCCGAAACTCTGTCCGCAGACAACCGGCCCCTCCCGAAGCAATCCCGGTCCGTGCCGGAACATCATTCCATCATCAAACACTATTCCCCAGCGGAAGACAGACACGAACCAACATTGGTAAGGCTTCCTTCCTACACTATTTCAATACATTTCAATACATAGTGTACAATGTAGACATCCGACATAGCATGCATTTTTAAAAGCACACACACACACAACAGTTAAAGAATATTAGGGGTATCCGAAAGACTCGTTTTTACGAGGCGACTCGGGTGAGCTCTAAGATTCTAATATTCTCTTCCCGAGGAGTCATCTGACCTCCGAACTCAAAATCTCATCACACAAAAACAGTTTATTATTATTTTTTAAACTGATGCCCTTTTTCAATGTTTTGGGCTTAATAATAAAAACGGCGTGGCGACTCTACAAAGCAAAACACAGCGAGACACCTCCAACACACGCAAACGCTGAAACGGAATAAAGCCAGATGCCGGGGCGCGAACGCGCTGCCTCTCGGATCCGGGCGAACATTCCCGAACGGCAACGAGTGCGAGATGCGCGGGAGCTCCGGATCCCGGGTAATTTCAATTGTGCCCATACTTGATTACATATTCATGGTTGTTGTTCAAATAGTGTATGAAATACATGTTGCACTATTTTATTGGTTTGAACATGAGTACTAATACCATGTTGTTGAATTGATATTATTCAATAGTGTTTAAAATGTAAGTTGCACTATTGTGATGATTTTAACATGAGTAATATTACCATGTTATGTATTGTTATCCCGATTATGGATTTATATTCAAGTAACTGTTTATGTGCTTGAACGTTTATATCAGCTGATGTTTAGGGGTATAATGGGATACGATCAATTATGGAAAATGTTCTATAAGGTGATCGAATTACATTATATATGTGATTGTCCCCTTCTGTGGCCACAGATTGGGGTGATAGCTTCTGTATTGAGCCAAAAGCCTTACAGATTGCTAGTATCTTATATGGTGCTCTGAAAAATGAGTCCTATAAGCGGTGAATGTGCTCAAGCAGTTCACAAAAGAGAGGAGTTTTTCCTCCCACGTTGTACGACATATTGTTCAGACGGGAAAGGTAAAATGAGGTAACGTAATGTGTTTACCGCTTTTCACAAAGTGTTATGTATACACTTGTTATGTGATGCATCTTATGTGGCATCTTGTTGCATCATAATAGCTTGCTGAGATTTATTCTCACCCCTTCTCCCTTTACTGTTTTAGATCGCGCTGAGACAGGTGACCCAAACCAGTGAGGTCGGGAAAGGAGTTTGGACTATTTTATTTTGGGTTTTGTCAGGGTAAGTTGTATGGTTGGTTGATGTTTGGGAGTAAATGGGATATTTATCTTTTGGGAAAACTTATACTCCCTCTGTCCCAATAAAAGCTTCACTAATTACCCTAAAGGGCATCCCGTTAGAAGCTTCACCTTTCCTTTTTTGGCAAAGAATATTTACTATTTCCTTCACTCATTCTCTCTCCTAATTCACTATTACACTCACAACACTTTTCAAATTTACTATTTCCTCCACTAATTCTCTCTCCTATTTTCAAATTACACTCACAACATTTTTTCTTCCCACCTATTTCCTTAATTTGCGTGCCGGGCCAAAAGGATGAAGCATTTACTGGGACGGAGGGAGTATTTAGTATTATGTTGTAAACTGTTTTAATTTTGTAAATGATGTAAGTAAAACAGGTTGTGGTTTTCATAAAGGTTGATTTCTACATTTATAAGATAAACAAAAGTTTTTAAATTTAGGTGATTTATCTAGTAAGGGGATCCTCCCACTCTGAGCACGAGCTAAGGTTCCGGGTCGGGGTCCCCACATCTTTACTAGCAATACTCAATGCTTAATACTTTTAGACTATAAACATAGGCCATCTCAACCGACTAAACATTTAATTAAGTCATAGGTCAATTCACTAGACCATTGGTCTTTTCAATAGACCGGCATTACCCTCATAAGTCGTTTCAACAGACTCATTGATCGTTTCAACAGACCAACAATACTAATACTCATACTTGCTTCTCCTATAGCATTCACTTAAATTAGGGCATCTCAACAGACTTCCATTATGCGATTGGTCCATTCACTAGACCATCGATCACTTCAATAGATCGATTAACACATTCATAGGTCGTTTTACTAGACCCAAAATTTATCACATTTGGCCGTTCATTCAGCCGACTATCATACACTTTTGGTCAATTCACTAGACCAATCTTTCATGTTCCAATTTAACACACATAATTAACATTTAGGGAACACATTCACGCAAATATAAATCAAATTGCAACTAAACTTTATTTCATAAACTATAATGAAAACAACTCAACTCAAATCACTCCACTACTTTTCAGCTCCAACCTGACTTTATTCCTTTCCTTAGGTTTCTCAACTTTTGCTTTCTCTTTACTATTTACCACAATGTCTTCAACATTTTGACCAGCAAAAGCTACCGATTCTTCTTGGTTCTCCTTCCTAGCATTAACTTCTTTTAAATTCTTCGGTTCATAGTAGTCTCTATAACTTTCTTCCCTCAACCTGACGATATACTCTTCCTGCTTGTCCACTTCCTTATGTGCCTCTTTCAGCTCGATTCCTGCCATCACTAATCTCTCGTTCAGGTATTCTACTTCCCTTTTAAGATTGATCCTTTGATTCTGCTCTTTCCTGGCCTCTGTTCTATACTCCTGTATTTTCTGTGAGTACTTAATGATCCTCCTCCATCTGCCTTTGGTCGACTTAGTCTTCAAAGTTTTCTTCAATGTTTTCCTTATAGCTTCCATTTCCTACAATAGAAGAACTATGCATCAGTATCTTATAAATCTAAGAATACAGAATAGTAGATCATAAATAATAATATTTGCACATCCCAAAGACAATTCCATAGTTTCCCTAGAATTCATAGTTAGACTCCTAGAGAAGTTGTATCCTAAAATTCTCCGTCCCAATATACTTCCTAGGTAGGCCCAATTATATTTAAGTAATACTCTATTCTAATAGCCTTATCCATCTAAGATCTCCCATCTGACCTAAAGCCAAAGCTCTGATACCAACAGTAACGACCCCAACTTTCCACAAATAACAATAATACTTATTTAATAATAAAATATCCTCCAACGGCCAACTAAAACCATAATTAAAATACTAACTACAATTCAAAATACCTTAAATGTGGATAGCGACATAAATTTTAACGGCTAGTACAACCCACTAGCTCGGCAACTAGACTACTTAACAAAAAGAAACTACTTGAACAACTCCCACTATGATCCTTGCAACGGTCCAACTTCCTACTTATTACCTGAAAGAAAATAATGGGAAAGGGATGAGCGAAGAATGCTCAGTAAGTTTATATGGGGCCTCTCCGGTTATTAAGGAAGAGGTGACCGAAGGAACGCGAACAACGAATGATTCAATGAACGGATAGATATTCAAGAATGGAATATTCAAAATACAGTTCAAAAAGTAGTTTTTCAATCATATCTTTCAAACGTTTCACACATACTTTACTTAATCTCACAAAACACTTTGCAAAATATTTCACCTTTACATACTTTACTTTACTTCAATCCAATCACATACTTTAGGGATTAAGCAGTTACTAGCCGTACCTAGGGCTCGGATTTCTACTGACCGCACCCAATTTACAGGTATATCATGATAACCTACACCACTTCATCAAGCAATGTAATAGGGTTCCATTTGTCCTTCTTAGGAATTTGGGATAACTGTAAGGGTCCACTTGTCCTTTTTCAGAACTATGGATAACTGTCACTACTACATTTCTGACCTAATGTAAAGGATCTAATGCAACGCCAGAGCTAATGTAACGCATCTAATGCAACGCCAGAGCTAATGTAACGCATCTAATGCAACGCCAGAGCTAATGTAACGGCTAATGCAATGCCAGAGCTAATTTAACGCATCTAATGCAACGCTAGAGCTAATGTAACGCATCTAATGCAACGCCAGAGCTAATGTAACGAGTCTAATGCAACGACAGAGATAATGTAACAGCACATTTTGATTAATGCAACAGCTTTGATCTCAGCGTTACATTAGATTTTTCTAATGTAACGACTAAATTACTAATGCAACGCCAAAACCCTAAACCCTAAACCCTATATTATATACCCTATACCCTATACCTTATACCCTATACCCTATACACTATACCCTATACCGTATACCATATATACTATATCCTATACCCTATACCCTATACCCTACACTATACCCTATAACCTATATCATATACCCTACACTATACCCTATACCCTATAACCTATATCCTATACCCTATACCCTATACACTATACCCTACACTATACCCTATACCCTATACCGTATACCATATATACTATATCCTATACCCTATACCCTACCCTATACCCTATAGGATATAGGGTATAGGGTATAAGGTATAGGGCATAGGGCATACCCTATAGGGTATAGGGTATAAGGTATAGGGTATAGGGCATAAGGCATATGGTATAGGGTATACTCTATAGGGTTTAGGGTATAGGGTATACCCTATAGGGCATAAGGTATAAGGTATAGGGTATACCCTATAGGGTATAGGGTATACCCTATAGGATATAGGGTATAGGTTATAGGGTATAAGGTATAGGGCATAGGGTATAGGGTATACCCTATATCCTATAGGGTATACCCTATAGGGTATAGGGTATACCCTATAGGGTATAGGATATACCCTATAGGGTATAGGGTATACCCTATAGGGTATAGGATATACCCTATAGGGTATAGGGTATGTGGTATAGGGTATAAGGTATAAGGTATAAGGTATAGGGTATAGGGTATAGGGTATACCCTATAGGGTACAGGGTATAAGGTATACCCTATAGGGTACAGGGTATAGGGTATAGGATATACCCTATACCCTATAGTGTATACCCTATACCATATGCCCTATACCTTATACCCTATACCTTATACCCTATACACTATACCCTATACCGTATACCGTATACCCTATATCTTATACTCTATACCCTATACCCTATACCCTATAACCTATATCCTATATCCCATACCCTATACCCTATACCATATACCTGTAAGTACCCAAATCCGGATCGTCAAATCCGTTAGAAGTTAACCGGAATCCGTTAACTGGCCTGCTCCAGGTTAACCGGAACCCGTTGAGCTCCCCGTTGCCAAGCCAACGAGACGTCTCGGGACTGCCCCGTGCATCCCAACGTCAAAGCGTACTCAACACACGTCATCGCACGTAAAAGTACGGCTTTCCCTGAAAAACGCACTTTCCGGCACTTTCCGGGGGCATTTCGGACACTTTTCAGACTGTTATTTTAAAAACGGGCAAAACCGGGATCTGGGCACGAACTCCCACAAAGCCTGGTGAGTCGTCGGACACGTGGCTTGCATGCCACTGCCCTCCCATCACCTTTCAATCAATTTCAGAGTGAAAAGACTAAAATACCCCTGGTATGCAGTCTCAGTCCGGCCGGACTCATTTGCAGACTCTCAGAAATTGCCAACAAGTCCCTCCAATTTCCAAAATTCACAAAACCCCCTGGATTTCAGGTTCAGTCCGGCCGGACTCATGCTGAAATTTCACCTATAAATAGAAGGGCTGTCAAAGCCATTTGGAACAACAAAAATTACTCTCCAAATTCACCATAGCCACGGCCTAAACTGGTTCTACCCCTTCCCGAGCCCGGTTTTACCTCGTTTTGCGTGAAAACTTCGTATTTCAATCAAATACGACCCCCGCCACCTTAAAACACCATCCCAAACCACTTTTCGTATCCCGTATACACCCCCGAGCCAAAGGAGTCGACCCTAGCCATAGGTATAACTCCCTCTCTCTAATCTCTCGTTCCATCTCGGTTTACGCGCCAGTCGCTACAACCGTTTTGGACGACATCGTTGAAATGTAGACGCCTCCGTCTAACGGGGTCCGATACATTTTAGCCCCTGGATCCTCTTCTCTTCCCGTAAGAGAAATAATCTCGGGTTAAAACGGCGTTCCGGCCCCGTTCCGTTTAAATTTCCGTCATTTACAATTCCGGATCGATCGATCCGTCGATCGTCATTTAAATTTCTGTCATTTACAATTCCGAGCCGTTTTGGCTCGTCGATCGTCATTTACATTTCATGCAACTTTACAACTCCGAGCCGTTTTGGCTCGTCGATCGTCATTTACAATTCCGGATCGTTTGACTCCGTTGATACCACACTTTAAATACTGTCATTTACAAAGTCCGACCCGTTTGGATCGTGATAGTATTTACTTTTCAAAGTCCGAGTCGCAACCCGATTCATTGATTGCATGTCATTTAATACGTTTTTTCCCGTAAAAATCGTTAACAATGTAATGCCCGGTTCGACCTTCGAACTCTCTTTCAAAACGCACGAAATGACGTTTGGCATCCAAACGCTCATCTTCAAACTTAAAAGCCGCCATTTGACACTTAAAATCATTTAATACGTTTTTTTCCGTAAAAATCGTTAAAATGTATTGATCGGTTCAAAACCGGAGTTCGACCTTCGAACTCTCTTTCAAAACGCGCAAAATGACGTTTGGCATCCAAACGCTCATCTTCGCACTCAAAATCCGACGTTTGACATTCAAACGCTCTTTTCTTAAAAGTCAACATTTGACACTTAAGATAAACAGTTAAAATCAGCATCCGCACCACTTTTCCTAAAACTTCAAAACCGACGTTTGTCATTCAAACGCTCGCCTTTTCAAACAAGATCACCTAATCAACGTTTGAAATTCAAACCAAGATTAAGCTTGTCATTCAAGCCCCCCATTTCAAAATGCAAACACACACACACACGCACACGTTTCAAGAAAGGTAGAAAGACTCGTCATACGAGGCGTTTCGGATGATCTCGTAATACTCTTCCCGAAACGTAACGTGACCTCCGAACCTAACAATCTCTGGTACTAAAAAGCCTTTTACTCGTTTTTGCTACCAATAAAAATGATCCCCGTTTTCAAAAGTCTTTTCCTAAGTTTTTGCTACCAATAAAAACGACACCTTTTCTCACCAATAGCCATTTTTCAACGTTTGGGCTCAAAATACAAAAACCGCGTGGCGACTCCTCTTCCTTCCCGAAAAGCGAGGTCTCAGACACCAACCCTCCGCGAAAGACAACCGCATTTCGCATCGCGCAAAATCCCGGGTAATTTCAGTTGGCGACTCCGCTGGGGACTAGCGATACTTTTTTTTCAAAACTGCCATTGTTTTCAAAAAAGCCTTCTGTGGGTCAAACTTTCGTTTACCCTTCCTCGTTTTCTTGTGCGTGTGTTACTTTAAACCTCGAACGGTTTTTTCAAAGGCATTACATTGTTGTCTTTTCAAAATCATACCATGTTTGTGCATCCCCATACATGTTTGATTTTCATGCTATCTTTTGAACTGCGCATCAAAATTCTTTAAGACACATTCTGAAAAATCTCTGTTTTACTCAGAAAAAGAATTTTAGTGACCGCACACTACTGGCACTTGCTGCCTCGGTACACCGCACTTCACGTGCACTTGCTGTCTCGGTACACTGCACACTATGACCCGTCACCCGGGATGGCCTTATCAGTTGCACCTCGGTTGGTCTGCCAGACACCTTTCGAGGGCGCACGGGGTCGTCCCAAACAGCCCATCCTAGCCCGTGTAAGCCATGCACTCTTTGTGTCACACTTTGTCCAAGACCCCGGTTGGTTTTTGGCTTAGTTCGTGTCATAAAGCCTAAGTGTATGTTTTTTACGCCGGGTTCCGCCACGAGTCAAGCTCGAGAGGTTGAGACCAAAGGTCGTTCTTGACCCGAAGTCTTGAGCTTTTCAGCCTTGACTTTGACGAGGAGCTCTGCCGAAAAATATACCCGAAGGTTCAATGTGACACCGTGTCACCAAACCCTCACCGTATGCACCGTGCCAGCCACAACTTGGCCAACGCCAAAAGCTAAGGTCCCTCGCGCAAGCGAGTCAGGAGAGGTCATGCCAAAATTTTGGCACGATCCCCGCCTTAACTTAAGGACGTTGACTTCGACTGTGGCCCATGCGTCACATACGTTGGAAGTTTACGTGATCAGCTAGCCTTAAGTTCACTTTTTCGTTTGTCGGTGGAACTCGCTTGCCTTATAGGACCTCGCTCGGGATAGTCCGTCCCGGGAAAGATGATCTACAAATGGAAATGAGGGGCTTATAAGCGTAGTGACGAGATCCACTGATTAGAGCTCTAGGGTTAGTTGCGAAAAAGAAGACACGCTCTTTTCCAACCCATTAGGACTCTGAGAAAACGCGTTTTAAGTAAACATTAATCGGTAACTGCACATTGCACAAGCCCGAAACCTTGAGACAAATACCCTTTTCCGAAGCTTCTAAACCCCGCTCTTTCGTTCCTCGCAGCCGGAGCGTAAAGTGGTTCAGATTTCCGGGTCGGCGCCGCTGTAATCACGATTACGGCGGCGTCGAGACGGTTTTTCGGTTCCCTCGGTTCCCTCGGCAATATCCGACATGTCTAGCTCACCGAGAAATCGTGGACGGGGAAGGACCCCGCCACCGTAATGAGATATGACTTTGGAAGAAGCCATCCGGGCTTGTGAGGTTCACAAGAGGCGGAAAGAAGATCGGCGGAATTTCGTGGTACAAATTTTCCGAATGAGCGAGGTATAGCAACTATCCCCGCCGACGGACGGCTTTCGCCCCGTTTCGAGGATGACGATTCCCCGAAACCAATTCCTCAAACCTTCAACCAGGTTCCTCACCCGCCAACTTACGGGGTGCCTTCGAACCAAGAAAACAGCCGACCTAGGCTCCACGTTGCCACCTCTCAGGGCAACCCTGTCATATATGGACAGGCCAGTGCTACTTCCATCACTCAATACCACCAGCGCACCGCTGGACCATCTCAGACAGATGCTAATATCCTTCAATACCCTCCCGGGTTCATCCCATTGCCTATACACGAATCCCAAAACACCGGGGACAAACCCCGATACAGTTCAGAAAAGGCCCCCATATATTCGCATATATCAAGCCTTCCACCTCCAATCACTACCGCTCACGTGGTAGCACCCGGCGCCGAGCCTCAAAGTCCACCACTGGACCCTACCTTAGCCTGGATGGTCGAACAGATGAAAGACCTGAAAGCCACCATGAGCAGCTCAAAGCAAGAAACGCTCAAATCCACAGATCCGGGAATGGTCACGCCTCTCCCTGCCAAGTTCAGAATGCCGGAGATGGACCGATTCGATGGAACCGAATGTCCTCAAACGCATGTCGACACCTACGTTCTCGGTATGAGAGCGAAATGAGCAACCCTCCATCGAATGGCCGACCACTTCCAGCATACACTCAAGAGTTCAGCGTTACGATGGTTTCTGAGGGTCAAGCCTGCGGATCGCCACACCTGGGATCAAATCAGTAGCATCTTCCTAGAACGGTACAGATTCAATCTAGAGTGGGAGACGAGTCGTGAGGACTTAATCACCACTGAGCAGAAAGCAGATGAAAGCGTCGGAGAATTCTACAAGAGGTGGAGTTGGAAGCTCTCCGAGATCATGGAGCCACTCTCCAAGGATGAACAGATGCGGATCTTCAAGTCCTTCTTAAGACCGTCCATCAAAACTCTCATCAGTCATTATTTCTTCCCAGATCTCCGGGCTATGGTCAATGTCGGCTCACAGTTCGAGAAGGATCTCAAGGAAAAGTTGGCTACTGCACAGCCATACAGATACCGATCAGCAGTCGCATTCAATCCCACACCGGCCCCCGGCAAAGGGAAAGATACGTCTGTCAACTACATCCATCAGGGACAGCAGTCGGGCAACAGAAACCCGGTCCCACAAAGCAACAATTCCACTCAGAAGCAGCCTGTCGTACACTTCGACAAGTTAGATATGCCACTGAGCAAGATGTTGGAAGGGTTAATCAAGGAAGGTCTCCTTAAACCCGTTGCAAACTACAAACCCAAGAATCCCGTAGTCAACGCTGACAAGAGCAAGTACTGCGCCTTTCATCAGTATCACGGTCATACCACCGACAACTGCGTGGGGTTACGATACGAAATCCAGAACTTGATAGAGGAAGGAAAATTGGAGCGCCCCCGTGGGCCCAATACCGTCGGAAACCCTTTTTCGAACAACAACAGTGTGAATTCCATTGAATGGGTGCCCAAGAAGATTGCCGCAGAGCCAGTTCCTCCGCCTCTTCCAGCCAGGTCCTCATCAAATGTCCACATCACCTACGATGTTTGTGACTGCTCCGCATGCCTGGAGTACGAGTCCCAAGACATGGTCAGGAGAAATCCTCCGAGAAAACAAAAGAAGAAGTCCTCTCAAAAGAAACTGAGAGAAAGATACGAGGCTGGAGACACCAGTGTGGGTACACTCGGAGAGCCATCCGGGAGGTTCGACTACTACGTACTCTACTCCAGCCAGTCCTCCCTTCCTCCAGGCCATGCAGCTTTAGAGCAGACAGGGGTGGGAAAGCCGAAAAGTCCTGCTGACAACAGAGTTCAGACCTTGGGACACCGGAATACCTCAGATCTGGGTAATCTTAATGCCAGTCAGAAGCCTAACCCCCCGCGGGATCAGTCAAGGTTCAATTTGTCCAGCTTCAGGGCACGGACCGGCAAAGAAAGATCAAGGTCAGCTTGGCACTCGCACTCGATCAACGTGCTAACCAAGGGTGGCAACCGCCATAAACAGCCTCAACGCAATCCCGAGGCACCAGCAAAGGCTTTACCTCGCAAGAGGAAAACAGGAAACGGATGGCTTGATGACTCTCCTTCTCCGAAAGAGACCAGATCTATGATTCTCGACTGTATGGCAGTATGATCACGTTCTGTGATGAAGACCTCCCGAGAGATGCCTCGGGGCACAATGAAGCTCTGTACATCACTCTCAAGCTCAACACCATATCACTCCCCGGAGTATTGGTGGACAACGGGTCAGCCGTTAACGTCCTCCCTCTCAGCATGATACGAGACCTACGCATCAACGAAAGCCACTTGATTCCATCAACCCGGACTATCAAGGCCTACGAAAGCACGTCTCATCCCATCCTGGGGACGGTAACTCTGGAACTCTGGTTCGAAACCCAAATGGTGCCAGCAAAATTCCACGTGATGGACATTCCATCCGAATTCACAGCTCTGTTGGGATGCCCTTGGCTACATCACATGAAAGCCATAGCCTCCACTCTCCATCAGTGTGTTAAGTTCATTAACCAGCAGGGAGATCTTGAAGTCATTAGAGGGGACAGTTTCCTCATAGGAAACGAAGCCGAGACAGCAGCTAAGCGTGCCCGCAGCCAAGCACCGGGGCTACCTCCTTCAAATCAACCAAGGGACTATTGGGGCAAATCTCACCAGAATCCCTCAGAGTCCGGAGATGCTAACTATGTTAATGTCCTCGAGCAAAGTGCACTCGAAGCAAGCCCGATACATCAAGTTCAACTGTCGTTTCCAACATTTGGAGGCAGATTGGAAAGAAACACTGAGCATCGCCATGATGCGGGCATAAACCCCCTGTCCCCAATCGGAGATTTGTCAGCATTCTTCAAGCCAACTCTCTAGCCCCGCCAGGCGAAGAGATTTTCGTGATAAAGGTCAACAAGCACCGTCATACTCGTCCCGAATGCATGGACGTCGTATGGGATGTCCTCCACGAGGAACTACCCACTGATCCCCTTTTCTCCAGCGAAGGGCATGATGTTTTCCTAGCAGCCCAAAGAACGCACCCGACGCAATACGCCCCTTACGTTGGGGTTGAGCCTGCCGACGGCGATGAATCGTGACTCTCCGATGTCGAGGACGCGGCAGATCCGCAAGAAGCATCCCTCGCATTCACATGCTCAGTTTCGAGGACGGCACCTGCTCCGATCAGGTCACCTACGACTGTGGCTCCAACACTATGGAGATTGTCAAGCTCAACGTCCAAGACATGTGCAGCTATCCGACAATCGGGAAGCAACCGGTTGACACGACAAAGAACCCTCTCGATCAAGTGATCGACGACGACTTCGTCAACATCATCTATTCCGTATATCCCGATGATACCAAGGATCCAGCCCTTATTATCGATTCTCGCAATGCCAAAGTTACCCTCGACGATCGCTCGCTCATGGTAAACGAGGCCCCGGCCAACCGAGCTCGTAGCTCATCATCACTTCCGACTACTAGCCCCAGCTGCAACCGGCCCGTGCCGTCGACAAGCTTAAAGCCACAAGCGCCGCCAAGGCCAAGGGCAACAGCCAAGGAGACAAAGCTCTCACCCCGCTACAAATCGATCAACCTCGGAACGCTTCCGGCAGCCCACCTCGAAAACATCTCGCGAAGGTCTTCCTCGCGAGACAGAGCCGCCTTCCGACATTGGAAATGACCACCTCAAAGATCAACATGCTCAAGTTCGATTCTCGCTCCCCGTCACGGCCACGGATTCGTACATCCCGCCAAAGAACCGCTAGCTCGATAGACTTGGCGATCCAGCGAGATCACGAGACTGTCAATATAGCCGAATTCAACACCCCCGTGTGTTCAATCAAGCAGATATGGGCAAACTTCTTGGTAATCGAGATCAAGGAAGGCCGCATGGAATGTCCCAGCCCGACTTCCTTCGTCAACATAATCCAAGTATTTCCGCCATTTGGAGATTTGGATGTGATCACAGTTCTGGACACTAGTCAGACGGCGCGCACCTACGGAGAATGTCTAGCTCTCGCAAGGAAGGCCCTCATGGAACTAGCGGCTCAAGAGAACCGTCTCTGGGACTAAAACCAAGCTCAAAAGACCCACAGGGACCAAGCCCTTAAAGTGTCACAAGCAGCTTCAGACAGAAAGCTGGAGGCCACTCTAGACCAGTTCGACCTCAAGGGTTTTGCTCACGGCAACTTCCTGGACTACCGCCTGTTCTCATCCAACCCCCTCTGCCAAACGAGGGTGGTCAACGGTCCCGATGACCTAGGAGATGGAATGGCACAGTACAAAGGATACCTAACCACACAGCAGGAAGAGTACCAACGCTTATCTCCCCGAGAAAATCAAGCTCTCTATGAAAGCGACGACGAAGATGATGAAACCATTCTCTTCCAAGCCGGGCATGAAGTCAACAGAACCGGAATCCCAAGGGTCCTGGGAGGATGGAAACGGATCATTTATGCACTTAAACTAAAAGGCCAACTGAGGGAGGAAGGTCTATTCAAATGAAACAAGAGAAAGATAGAAATTCATCTCCAGCAACTGCTCAGGGAGATTCCACAGTCTTCGGCATTCGTTTACAGAAACGATCAACTGGGACAGCAACCAGTTACATAGGCAGATGTTTGTGAAGCCATGCACTCACCTTCCGACATACCCGCCACTCAGATAAAGCAGAAAGGAAAGCTCTCCCCGATGGAGGTTTATCTAGACTGCCGCACGCAGTTCAAAGAAGCACTAGCTATTCTCACATGGGAAGAAACGCAGGCGCTAACTCTCGACGCAGGCTCTGCTGCAAGAAAGTTAATCTGGGCCAAGAGTGGAGGAAAATTAGCAAACCATGAGTATCGCCAGACCCAACTCCGTAATGCCCCGAGTATGCTCAAGAAGAAGGAAAGGAGCGCGGTATATCGTGAAGAGATCAAGGAGACTGCTTCGCCCGAACCAAGAACTCTCCAACCTCCCCGAGGATCGCAACGCACGCTTCGCTCGGGAAACCACTGTTGCGCACCGACATTCGAACAACCGCATCAAACCGTAGGCTACCTCCCCACGGAGGCACCCAAGCGCATCCCGGGACAATCCGTAAAGCCGCCGAAGCTCCCGGAACACATCTACAATCAATGAATTGAGGGAAGATATATGGCCCTAAGCTACGAGGAATCCTCCTCTAACTATGGCTCAACTTAGAGCGGCCTGTTCGTAAGGAACCAAGCCTCGATGTCGCCGTTCTAACCCGATCGGGTCAAATCCATGCATCACCACCTAAGGCCACCAAAAGCCGACGGAGCCGTAACCGCAACCCGGCCGCCCGAAGACGCAAGTTCCCCGAAAGAGGACCCGATTCTCACTCGCCTCAAGCGCACCCAGCGAACATTTCCCTTTGGTCCCTCGCTCACATCTTCATATCCTCACAAGCTCAAGCTAGAGGAAAGTCTGGCCCGTACCATGGTCCCCGCTGACGCAACCCCAGACGAAGTCATTCAGATGATCGGCAGCATCCACTACGGCAACATTATCACCTTCACAGATTTGGACCTTCCAAAATTTGGGGTTGATCATAATGAGCCGCTCTACATCACAGTCCAGCTGGACGAGCGTCGCCTTCCCCGTGTGTTGGTAGACGGAGGTTCCGGAATGAATGTCTTGCCCGCCAAGATGATGGACCTGCTTGACATCAAGCCTAAAGATCTGAAGCCTTCAGTCCACACTGTCAAGGCCTATGACTCTACTTCCCGTACAGTTCTCGAGGTTGCTACTCTTAATGTCTGGTTTGGCAAGCGGATGATCCCCACCGAATTCCAAGTGTTGGACATTCCAATCACTTTCACAGCCATCCTGGGGCGACCCTGGCTGCATCAGATCAACGGCGTGGCATCCACCCTTCACTAGTGCCTCAAGTTCATGCAAGGCAACGAGCTCACCGAGGGGACCAGCACCAACGACATTTCGGTGTCAGAAATCAAGCATAATGACAACATGGCATTAACTGGATTCACTCTGGAGACCTCCAAGATCCAAATATGCAACGTGGACCTTCCACTATCTCACGACAAGATTCCTCCCGCCATGAAGATGATGAAACTCATGAACTTCATCCCAGGACTGGGGCTCGGCAAAAGGTTACAGGGCCAACACCAAGTCATTGAAGTCAAGGACCACACCACGGTCCAGGGCTTCGTTATGTGCCAACACCGCCGACATCGTGGAGAACAAAAGGCTCGCCGCACCAAGGCAAAGCAGCCTCGCAAAAGGGGAACCTCCGACGGCACACCCAACCTCCGACTCCTTAGCTTCGACCTCGCTCATTACTTCACCAAGGGAACCGACAGCGTAACCGAGGGGAACCGACAAGGGAACCGACAGCGAACCGAGGGGACCGACAAATGAACCGACAGCAGAACCGAGGGGACCGACAAAGGGAACCGATGAAGATGAGAAAGAAGCAGGATAGTCGCACAGAGACTACGTAAAGGATGGAACAGCTTAGCACGAGACCTCAAGCGTTTCGCAGGACTCAAGGCTAATCCGATTAGGGAGCGTTCTCGACATCACAGCCTCTACCTCGACCAACCGCCACCACAAACCAAAGACGAGTACACATTCAAGTGGTATCCTGCATATGGAAGAGCAACTCAAGGTACTCTTCGGGAAACAGATTGTTTGGATCACCGCCGAGGCCACATTCGAGACAAGAACTCCAAAGCGTAAGGAACGAGAATTCATAGAAGACGCTCTCAGTGGACCGCCCTATACAGAGTCTCTTTGAAGAAGTCATGGAGGTGCCAAACCCGATTGACCTCGGGCTCCGAAAACAAAGCATGATCGCCATGATTGGGACAGCAGGCTGCCTCTCGATCCCCGAACCCTCATCAAGCATCCAAAGAATGCCACCAAGAATTGGGTAACTTTCACCGACCAAGGGCAAGCGTGCGTAAATGGAAGACAAGCCGGGCTCGCACCCACATCTCCCTAAACCCGATCTCGAACCCTCTCGAGCCGCCTCTTGTAAAAGTCCAGCCCTTCCGAGTCGTCCAACGGCCTTACGAAGACTATGATAATATAGCCAACCATGTATTTCCGTTCTCGTTTAATGAAAAGTCTCGACCTTTCTGAGTATCCTCTCATTGCCACTTTAACAACCGATAAGGTAACAAACAACTTAAAAGACGTTAATAACTCAATTGATAAAGAAGCATACACATTAAATGAACAATACATTAAAGAAGTTCTCAAGCGTGTAGTTGACCAAGAGGACAACCGGGCCCAAGCCGCCGAAGAGGTTATGACCAAAGTGAACCCGGGGTCGTGCAAGAGCCTAAAGAGACACAAGTGGGCGCTTCTTCGCCGATGCAAAAGAAGCCCCGATAAGCCTCCTTCGGGAGTATGTTGACGTGTTCGCCTCGGTCATACCAGACATGCCAGACTCGATCCTCGATCGTGGAGCACGTAATTCCCCGGATCCCGAATCCAAGCCTCGTCAAATGTAAGCCGCGCAAGATCAAGCCAGAGTGGTCCTTGCAAGTGAAAGAAGAGATTGAGAAAATGCTCCGAGTTGGTTTCATCGTAGTGATTGAGTACCCGACCTGGCTCTCCAACATCGTGACGGTAACCAAGGCCAATGGAAAGGTCGATGTCGTGTGGATTTTCGGGATCTCAACAAGGCCAAACTCTAAAGATGATTTCCCACCGCCTAACATCGACATGCTAGTCGACACCACGGCAAATTTCAAGTAAAGTCCTTCGTGGATGGGTTCGCCGGATACAACCGTATCAAGATGTCCGAGGAAGATCAAGCCAAGATCGCTTTCACCACTCCGTGGGGGACATATCGCTACACGGTCATGCCGTTCGGTCCGAAGAATGCCGGGCTACTTACTGGCCGCAAATCTCTTCCATGACATGATTCACAAGGAAATCGAAGTATATGTCGACGACATGATCATCCACCTGAGGATCGACATGCAAAGACATGAAAGATCCGAGGAAGTTCTTCAACCGACTCGTAAAGCACTCCATGAGATTGAACCTCGCCAAGTGCACCTTCGGCGCCAAGCGAGGCAAAGTACTAGGGTACATGGTTACGTAAAGAGGTATCGAAGCCGATCCCAAGAAAATCAAGGCCATCATCGACATGAATCCGCCTGCACTTTGACGTAAGTGAAGAGCTTTATGGGAAGACTTCAAGAATCGCCGCTTCATCAACCAGCTGACATCTTCTCGCGAGCCCATGTTCAAACCGATGAAGAAGAATGCCGACATCAACTGGGACGCCGAGTGCCGCTGCCTTTCGAGAAAATCAAGACCTACTTGGTGAATCCCCCACCCCGTGCCCGCCACATGAAGACAAGCCACTACTCCCGTATCCGATGCAATGCACATGTCAATCGGAGCAATGATGGCACAAGAATAGAAAGATTCCAAGGTTGAGCATGCAATCTACTTCGTAGTTTTAAGCTTCAAGGAAGTGAACTCACTACTCAAAGATTAGAGAAAACTTGTACCGCCTCGTATAGGTAATCGGAAACCGAAACACTACATGCAAGCCACATTCAAGTGCTCCTGCTCCAAAATGGACCCCGTCCGATATCTCTTTGACAAGCCATCCCCGTCAATGCGACTAGCCAAGTGGTCATTCTTCCCGGCCGAAGTTCGACATCAAGTACATGGTCGAAAATCAACAAAGGGCGTAGTAATGGCAGATCACCGGCAGACTTCCCAAGCAAGGAACCTAAGGGTCCCGATCCGCAATTCCCTGACGACGAAATCTTTTCACTCGACAAATGCAAACCGCCGGCAACTCTTCTTCGATGGGGCAGCCAACAAGAAGGGGAATGGTATTGGAATGCTCCTTGTCGATCCCAAGGACGAGCATACTCCCATAGCCATCAAGTCGAATTTTCAAACAACCAACAATGCAAAGAATACGAAGCTCGTGCAGCCTGGTCCCGGAAGCCGCCTCGAGCGCAACATTCGTAACCGGAAGTATACGGAGACTCAAAGATTGATCATCAATCAAGTGTCCAACAAATGGAAGACGGTAGATTCTCGCCTTCGTAAGTACCACGCGTACATGGAGGAGCTCATTGCTCGCTTTAAGGACATCTCTTTTCACTATTTGCCAAGAGACAGGAACCGCTTCGCAGACGCCCGGCAACCTCGCCTCTTGTCGAAATTCCCGACGGAAATCAGCAAACCCTCGTAATAGGCAGACGGGAAACACCCGCTTATTGCTGTGAGATCGAAATAAAAAATGAAACGATCGACGAACCCTGGTACAATCAAATATACCAGTACCTCTAAAACGGAGAAGATTCCTTCACAAATGAAGATGGAAAATACAAAGAAGGGATCAAAGACAAAAATATGATGGCATTAAAACGCCTGGCATCCCATTTCGTCATTCTGGGGGGTATGTTGTACAAGAAGCGCCACCAAGGGCCACTCCTTCGGTGTGTAAACAAAGAAAAAGCCAGCTAGCTAATGAACGAAGTTCACAACGGAACCTGCGGTCCGCACACGAATGACAGAGCATTGACACAGATCATTCTCCGTTTGGATACTATTGGATATCAATGGAAACAGACTTCATCCAGTTCGTCCGAAGCTGCGACAAATGTCAACGGTTCTCCAACCTCAATCACATCCCTCCTCATGAACTCTATTCCATGACTACGCCATGGCCTTTCGCCACATGGGGAATCGACGTCATCGGCAAGATCACTCCACCAGGGAGCAATGGTCACGAGTTCATATTAGTCGCAGTCGACTACTTCACCAAATGGGTAGAAGCCAGATCGTACAAGGTACTGAATTCCAAGAAGGTGGCCGAGTTCATCAGAGAGAACATCATGTGCCGATACGGAGTGCCAACCGAGATCATATCCGATAATGGGACTCACTTCGTAGGAGATTGTGACCAACTGCTGACCGAATTCAGAGTCACACGCCACAAGTATTCTCCATACAGACCACAAACCAATGGTGCAGTAGAGGCAGCAAACAAGACTCTCGCCATGATAATCAGAAAGATGACCACCAGAGGTCGAGACTGGCTCGAAAAGCTACATCTAGCCCTCTGGGGATACAGTAACATCGCCGAACCGCCACATGGGAGACTCCGTTCGTACTTACCTACGGAATGGAAGCAATGTTACCCGTGGAATTGGAAATTCCATCCCTTTGAGTCCTCTTGGAAAACGGGATCAATGAAGTCGAATGGCTACAGAGCCGTCACGACGAACTGGCTCTACTCGACGAGCGCAGATTGAAAGCCATGAAAGCAGAATGGCCCGAGCATTCGACAAGAAAGTCAAGATCCGAGACATCAGAGAAGGCGACTTGGTGCTAAAGGAAAAGCCTCCTACGCAGACCAATCCCCTCGGAAAGTGGAGCCTACCTGGATAGGACCGTTCGTGGTACAAAGAATCTTCTCCGGAGGAGCCATGAAGTTAGCAGATTTGGGCGGGAACCCTTTCGTCAACCCTCGTGAACGGAAGCAAGCTCCGCAGATACTTCGTTTGAGGAAGAGCACGAGTCAACTCTCCTTCCCCATACACCACCCCTCAGTAAAATTAAAGTGCTAAAAGAGTAATACCCAACTGGATACATTCCCGCTAATGATCTAGCTAAAAAACAGGGTCGCACTTCTTTTATCTTTGTTTTTCTCAAATTCACCTAAAGTGTCGAACTACGGTGACCTGAGCCCCTTAGTCCAATTGTAAAAGGGGAACGTAGGCCGCCATCATTGGTTCGGTCTCAAAAACAAAAAAAAAATAATAAGCATCAATTGCTTGTGTTTCGAAAAACTCTTTTCAATTAACCTACAAATTCATTACGGTTAAAATAATCTTTGATGAGTTCAAGCACGGTCAACTCTTGACTCGCTACACGCTAGCAAAACTACAATAAAACATTAATCAGTTAATGTGTCTGCAATGACAGTGGGTGGATACTCTGGACAGCAAGGTCAACCTAGTTTCCCGTACTTGGTCCTTCATCCTTTTTCCCTTTTCCTTTCCCACGAAGAGTGTTCTTCACCTTTACAGGGAATATTCCGGTAGTCCTTCTACCTGGCTCAGGGACCCTTCCCGACGCCTCCGTCAAGCCTGTAGCTGTCAACGCAGCCCTTTCCCTAGCTCTGTCTCGAGCTACCTCGCTGCGAGCTATCATGACCGTGCTTTGATTGGCCTCCCGATCAGCATTGGCCTCATAGTCAGCCATGTCGTTCCCAGTACGATTCTGAGGGTTAGCCCCCGCTTCGGTCCTCCTCAAGTTCGAGCTGTCAAGGTGATTAGCACCCAACAGCTTACTCCATCTCCACAAGATAGACATCTGTGTCTCCCCCATACACTCTTCGTACTCAGCTCGTATATCGCGTAGACAGTAATGCTCCCTCTTCGGTGAAAGAGAACCCCGCAGAAAGGACGCATATTGCCACAACCGTGTGAGCAAAGAATAGCATCGAAGGATCTTCCATCGCCAGAGATCCCACCTCGAAGGTAGCAAAGATGAACTAAACTCCGTCAAGGGTACCTCGCCCACTCGCATCGTCGCAGTAACCAACGATGGAATATAGAAAGCCGCTCCGGGGACAGCCCCGGCACTCTAACAACCAAGAGACCCTCCCGAGTGGTCCGATAAGTCTCAGAATTTCCAAAGGAGGAACCCACCATCGCAAGTGATGCGTGCAAAGTCCGGCCATCCAGAGCTCCACCCTCGATTGCCCCCTATCACCAGAGGACGCCGAGAAAAGGACCAAGCATCACAAGACATTGGCACCTCGGGCATCATCTCGCAACCTCTCCCTCAACCACATGGTAAGCATAGCGGGACTCCCTCCCCACATGTATCGGCCGCCGGCCGCCATCCGACTTATGCCTGTGAACGTCTCGCCCTGTAACCAAAGGCACGATGTCTCCTTCGCTCCGCATCGCTCACAAGGTCCAAGACGCCGTGATGGCACACACCTGCAGACGTGAATGTGAACAGAGTAGCAATCGCGCACGAGCAAACGCGCCCCACGCAAAAATGCTCCCTCAACTCCGGCAAATCTATCTGGCAATTCCCGAAATGTCGACATAATCGTGTTCAATATCATCATCCCGTATGCTTCTCCAAATGAGATACCAAGCAGAGACACTAGCTTCTCAACAAGGGCCATGCCACCAAAGATAGGGAAGAACTAGCTGTGCCTCAGTCCTCCTGCACGGCCCTAAATCTTCAAACGTAGGAGTGATTTCGTTGTACGAAAAGTTGTACACATTCCTCCATACATCCTGCAAACGAGCCGCCGCTCTCAAAAGATCCCAATCCGGCATGAGCTCCTTCAAAGCCCAAACAGATTTCATCCCGTAATGTACCTTCGAAAAACCCCTTGTTTCGCCTCATGTGGTTCCGTACTCCACGATCGAAAATTCTCCAAGTATCACTCTTGCATCCGAGACGATAGCTAGAAAGGGAGCCATGAAAGAAAGTGAAGGAAACCATAGGAATTTGAAAGAAATTCACCTAACCGATCAAAGCAAAGGCGCAGCTTTCTACGAATTGCAAAGCCGAAACCGCAATTTAAAAGGCTCTAGAATTTAATTCTCGCCCGGCCGGATTCTCGCAGCTTGACTTGGTCAACTCTCAGCCAAATGCTCTTAAATTGGAAACAATTCCAAACAAAGCCCTGTTCATGCCTTTATGAATCTGCGTGCTACCCCTGGTTTCAATTAACCAAAGCCAACATCTCTTCCGCCCCGGGCTCGTGCAACAGTGCAAATAATTAAATATCAGTGCATATAGGCATAATTTTTGACCCGTTCAATTTTTTATGCATGTTTCATTTTATTTATTTTTGATCAACCTACTTGCTTATTTGCCGAAAATAAAAAGAAGGTAATCACTAAATAGATGTGCGAAGTACAGGTTCCGCCCCAAGGGCGCCTTTTCAAATACAGTTCAAGTCAAATTGTTCCGGACAATGCATACATTTTGTCTAAAAAGCAATAAAGAAGGACTACTCCGAGTCCTGCTTGTTATCCGAGCACTCGACGCACTGCTTCGCAGCTGCCGGATCCGTCGAGAACAGGAAGTCTCCGAATTCCTCCAGGCGGGAATACGCGAAAGGCCTCCTCTGCGCCTGCAAACTCGAAGACTCTCCCCTCTCGTGCCCCGAGTGTGAAGGAGGATGAGCTCCGAACCCCGCCGTTCCACCCGCGAACTGGCCAAATCCCTGTGCAAAGTCCGCTCCAGCCGTGGAAGCATACGAACCTCTCGACCTAGACGGCCTCGGCTCACAAACAGCCACACTCCTCCGGGAACTGCACCTCAGGAACTCCACGAGCCTCCTAGCATAGTTGGCCCACCCGTCCAACTGTCTCACCGCCTCGTTATACGTACGCCGTACACTCGCGAACCAGAAAGTCATCAAGACAAGCGTAGTACGTATGCAACATTTGCAGAATGCTACTACCAAATGCAGAAAATCAAAAGTGCTCACCGAAGCATTGGGGTCAACCCTATACCGTGGTCTCGGCTCCTCCGGGATCGGGATCACCAGCCACCTGTGCGAACCGTCCAGCCCCTCGTACGCCAACCTAGCACGTGGGAGCGGGAGATCTTGGGGATATCTAGGGCCCTCGCCCTCCCTGTGCTGCACCTGCGGGCTCCTCATCCTCATCCTCAAGAAAGTGTCATAGTCGGCACCCGCTATGACATACTCGGTATAGAACACACCCTGTCTATACCTCTCCAACTCCTCCATTGGCATCGATGAAGGATGCTGCATGTGCAAAGGAGGATCCACCGGCACCATCGGGAAGGACCCCGAGCCATGCTGACGGGTCACCCTCTCCCCTAGATACATCACATCGCAGTGAAGTCCCACCAGTAGCTTTCGCCGCCACGTGACCTCACTAGCAACCTGAACCGCGCCAGCGTGAATCCGACTCCACCAGGTCAGCTGGATCCGCTCGGAGAACTCTCGACTCAGGGCCTGAGATGCCTCCTCGTACGACAGTCGAGTGCCCTCTCTCGACGAAATCACCTTCCTCGCCTTCTTCTGCCAAGTTAGCATGGCAGGGTACAAGGACCGATACGCCTCCTTAATCTCCCACCGCTGCGGGCTGAACACCTCATAGAACCAGACCTGCCAAGCAAATGGAAAGTTATGTCAGCTACAAAGCAGATACATACGAGTATAAAAATAAGACAAGGAAGAGAAAAAGACGTGAACTTACATCCAAAGCAAATGAGAAACAGCTCAAGGAGTTCTCCTCTCCCCGCGAGAACCTGTCTAAGGAATGGTAGAGCTCGGCCAGTCCAGCCTCCCCCCATGTATACTCCCTCACGGCATCCAAGTCTGTCAACGACCCGAGCAAAGGGAAGTGACAGGACGTGTCAGAAGTCGGGAACAAAGTCGCTGACAACACGAACCATATGAACCCTCGAGCCAGATGCTCAGCGGTCATCCTAGGGGACCCCTCCCCATAATCAGCAATGCCCATCTGCAGATGCACCTCCATCGGCCTGTAACGAATACCTAAGCCCCTGGCCTTGGTAATATCGAAACCCATAAGCTCAGGCAACTGCCCCGGGGTATAACCATCCACCCACACCAGCGCGTTGCCCTGTGTCGGCAACCCAAGAATAGCAAAGAAAGTCCGAAGGAGTCACCATCGCCTCCCCCCATCTGAAATGAAAAGTGTGGGTCGTGTCCCACCAGTACTCGCTCAAAGCTATGTATATGGACCTAGCCCTCTGCGTCACGGCTATCGCATCCACCGCGCTGATAAATCCAGCCAATCCGGAGTCAACCACCAGCTGTCCTGGACTCCTCTCTCCGTCTCGAGCCTCGTCCGGGAATATCTCCCACAGTGCTCGCACTGCCTCAAAGGCTCCCCGACTCTTCTGAGTGTGAACATCAATCGTCCTCGCCCTCGCAGTGAACACGGCAAGAATACGTTAAGTACAGAAGCGACATCAACAGAGTGCACGAACGCATGTCAAAATGATGCAATGCAGATACAGTTCTCATTCCTTTCCTAAAATATTTCCATCCCGGTTGGAGTATTGACGGTCCAAGATTTCAAAGCATTTTGAAAACTCCGTCGAATCCGGAACTTTCAAAGCCCTTCGAAAACTCCGTCGAATCCGGAACTTTCAAAACCCTTCGAAAACTCCGTCGAATCCGGAACTTTCAAAGCATTTCGAAAACTCCGTCGAATCCGGAACTTTCAAAGCATTTCGAAAACTCCATCGAATCCGGAACTTTCAAAGCCCTTCGAAAACTCCGTCGAATCCGGAATTTTCAAAACCCTTCGAAAACTCCGTCGAATTCGAAACATTCAAATCCTTTCGAACATTTTCGAAAAATTACTCCGTCCCGATTTAAACATGCTTTAAATTCGGAAAACACATCTAGGCATGGAATTTTGCAACCAAAATTTTTATGTCATCTACCCATGGTGTCAATTGAACTACACTCTAGTCAATTTCGACAAAGGCTCATAGCAAAGTCAAAAGCCCCAATCCGGGCACCAAAATCCCTAACTCATTCCTAGTCAAATTTCTAACATTTAAAGAATTCACATTCTTGAAATTAATGGAATTTGAAGGAAGCTTACGTGTCTCTCGATCCCTCCTTTGGATTTATGGTTCTCTCTAACCGGGTAGAACTCCGCCTGATTCAATGGAAGAATTGTGGTTCGAATGGTCCGAACCAACCGCGTTCTTTCGTCATCGGTCCTTCCATGACGAGCCATTGGTTCCAAATCGCCCTCCATGTTGAATTTCTCTCACAAATTTGAGAAAACCTCACAATTTGGATTGGTTTTTTCTCTCCTCCTTTCTCTCTTCCTCGTTGGAAATAATGAAACAAAATGGCCAAATTTGCTTCAGCCTCGGCGCTAGAATGAACCTGGTCAACTTCAGGTTCAGTCCAGCCGGACTCTTTCTGCAGCAGAAAGATTCCTTGCCAATTCAGCCCCTCAACTTCTCGCAGTTCCAATTTTACCCCTTTTGGCCCCCAAAAGTGTAAAATTTACCAAAGTTAGACATTTCTAACACCCTATCCCCCGAGGATCCATTCCCAGTTAGTTTTCACTAACGCTCGTCTCCAGACGTTAAATTCTCAGTTAGTTTTCACTAACGCTCGTCTTCAGACGTTAAATTCTCATTTAGTTTCACTAACGCTCGTCTCCAGACGTTAAATTCCCAGTTAGTTTTCACTAAAGCTCGTCTCCAGACGTTAAATTCTCAGTTAGTTCTCACTAACGCTCGTCTCCAGACGTTAAATTCTCAATCCCCAGTTGACGTTTGACATTCAAATGCTCACTTCCATCCCCAGTTGACGTTTGACATTCAAACGCTCACTTCCATCTCAAGTTGACGTTGACATTCAAACGCTCAATCCTGTCTCCAGACATTCCAGTTACAATTCCGTCTCCCGACGTCAAAATTTCTATTGGTTTTCACCATCGTTCACTTCCCCGGTCGCCAGTCGTAAGCCCGATCGTCTCACCTCAGCGGCCATCAAGGTAAGCCCGCACAACAATCCCTCTTCGGCCATCAAGGTAAGCCCGAACGTTCATCCCCAGCAGGATTCTAAAGAAGAAACGTCAATCCTTCCGAGTTGTTAATAACACCAGTTTAACACAACCGTTCCCATCATTGCCACCCTATTCCCAGCAAGATAAACCTGGCCGTCATCGTAAGCCCAGCACCCAAGGCACGAACGCCTTCGTCTCAGGATAAACATATCCTCGTCAACTCCGGTTTGAGGCACCACACGCCCTCGTATGATCCAGCAACTCCGGTCAAAGGCGCCACACGCCCTCGTATGTTTCAACAACTCCGGTTTGAGGCGCCACACGCCCTCGTATGATCCAGCAACTCCGGTCAGAGGCGCCACACGCCCTCGTATGTTTCAGCAACTCCGGTTTGAGGCGCCACACGCCCTCGTATGATCCAGCAACTCCGGTTTGAGGTGCCACACGCCCTCGTATGTTTCATCAACTCCGGTTTGAGGTGCCACACGCCCTCGTATGTTTCAGTAACTCCGGTTTGAGGCGCCACACGCCCTCGTATGATTCAGCAACTCTGGTCTGAGGCGCCACACGCCCTCGAAGGTTTCAGAAATCCCAGGTTTAGACGCCTCACAATAGTCTCCATTCAGGTACAGATGCCTCGTAATGGTCTCACTTAGGTCTCCATTCAGGTTTAAACGCCTCCCAATAGTCTTGCTTAGGTCAAGGTCCCCACGCGCGGCTCCTTGCACCTACGAACTACGATCGGCTTGATTCCCGCTCGGGATACGTAGGAATCCTTTCGCTAAGGGTCCAGCCAGCTGACCGCCCAGGTTAACCGGATCATCAAAATCCGTTAGAAGTTAACCGAAATTCATTAACTGGCCCGCTCCAGGTTAACCGAAACCCGTTGAGCTCCCCGTTGCCAAGCCAACGAGACGTCTCGGGACTGCCCCGTGCATCCCAACGTCAAAGCGTACTCAACACACATCATCTCACGTAAAAGTATGGCTTTCCCTGAAAAACGCACTTTCCAGCACTTTCCGGGGGCGTTTCGGACATTTTTCGGACTGTTATTTTAAAAACAAACAAAACCGGGACCCGGGCATGAACTCCCACAAAGCCTGGTGAGTCATGGGACACGTGGCTTGCATGCCACAGACCTCCCATCACCTTTCAATCAATTTCAGAGTGAAAAGACTAAAATACCCCTGGTATGCGCCTCGTCCGCCGACTCATTTGCAGACTCTCAGAAATTGCCAACAAGTCCCTCCAATTTCCAAAATTCACAAAACCCCCTGGATTTCAGGTTCAGTCCGGCCTGACTCATGCTGAAATTTCACCTATAAATAGAAGGGCAATCAAAGCCATTTAGGACAACAAAATTTACTCTCCAAATTCACCATAGCCACGGCCTAAACTAGTTCTACCCCTTCCCGAGCCCGGTTTTACCTCGTTTTGCATGAAAACTTCGTATTTCGATCAAATACGACCCCCTCCACCTTAAAACACCATCCCAAACCACTTTTCGTATCCCGTATACACCCCCGAGCCAAAGGAGTCAGCCCTAGCTATAGGTATAACTCCCTCTCTCTAATCTCTCGTTCCGTCTCGGTTTACGCGCCAGTCGCTACAACCGTTTCGGACGACATCGTTGAAATGTAGACGCCTCCGTCTAACGGGGTCCGATACGTTTTAGCCCCTAGATCCTCTTCTCTTCTCGTAAGAGAAGTAATCTCGAGTTAAAACGGCATTCCGGCCCCGTTCCGTTTAAATTTCCGTCATTTACAATTTCGGATCGATCGATCCGTCGATCGTCATTTAAATTTCTGTCATTTACAATTCCGAGCCATTTTGGCTCGTCGATCGTCATTTAAATTTCATGCAACTTTACAACTCCGAGCCGTTTTGGCTCGTCGATCGTCATTTACAATTCCGGATCGTTTGACTCCGTTGATACCGCACTTTAAATACTGTCATTTACAAAGTCCGACCCGTTTGGATCGTGATAGTATTTACTTTTCAAAGTCCGAGTCGCAACCCGATTCGTTGATTGCACGTCATTTAATATGTTTTTCCCCGTAAAAATCGTTAACAATGTAATGTTCGGTTCAAAACCGGAGTTCGACCTTCGAACTCTCTTTCAAAACGCGCGAAATGACGTTTGGCATCCAAACGCTCATCTTCAAACTTAAAAGCCCCATTTGACACTCAAAATCATTTAATATGTTTTTTCCCGTAAAAATCGTTAACAATGTAATGCCCGGTTCAAAACCGGAGTTTGACCTTCGAACTCTCTTTCAAAACGCGCAAAATGACGTTTGGCATCCAAACGCTCATCTTCGCACTCAAAATCCGAAGTTTGACATTCAAATGCTATTTTCTTAAAAGTCAACATTTGACACTTAAGATAAACAGTTAAAATCAGCATCCGCGCCACTTTTCCTAAAACTTCAAAACCGACGTTTGTCATTCAAACGCTCGCCTTTTCAAACAAGATCACCTAATCAATGTTTGACATTCAAACCAAGATTAAGCTTGTCATTCAAGCCCCCCATTTCAAAATGCAAACACACACACACGGACACGTTTTCGAGAAAGGTAGAAAGACTCGTCATACGAGGTGTTTCGGGTGATCTCGTAATACTCTTCCCGAAACGTAACGTGACCTCCGAACCTAACAATCTCTGGTACTAAAAAGCCTTTTACTCGTTTTTTCTACCAATAAAAATGATCCCCGTTTTCAAAAGCCTTTTCCTAAGTTTTTGCTACCAATAAAAACGACACCTTTTCTCACCAATAGCCGTTTTTCAACGTTTGGGCTCAAAATACAAAAATCGCGTGGCGACTCCTCTTCCTTCCCGAAAATCGAGGTCTCGGACACCAACCCTCCACGAAAGACAATCGCATTTCGCATCGCGCGAAATCTCGGGTAATTTCAATACCATATACCCTATACACTATACCCTATACCCTATATCCTATACACTATACTCTATACCCTATACCCTATACCTTATGCCCTATACACTATACCATATAACCTATATCCTATACCCTATAACCTATACCCTATACCTTATAGGGTATAGGGTATACCCTATAGGGTATACCCTATAGGATATATGGTATAGGGTATAAGGTATAGGGCATAAGGCATATGGTATAGGGTATACCCTATAGGATATAGGGTATAGGGTATATCCTATAGGGTACAGGGTATAGGGTATAGGGTATAAGGTATAGGGTATAGGGTATACCCTATAGGGTATAGGGTATAGGGTATACCCTATACCCTGTACCCTATAGGGTATACCCTATACCCTATAAGGTAAACCCTATACCTTATACCCTATAACGTATAGAGTATAGTGTATAGGGTATATGGTATAGGGTATAGGGTATAAAGCATAGGGTATAGGGTATAGGGTATATAGTGTAGGGTATATGGTATAAGGTATAGGGTATACCCTATAGGGTATAGGGTATAGGGTATAAGGTATAAGGTATAGGGCGTAGGGTATAGGGTATACCCTATAGGGTATAGGGTATAGTATATAGGGTATAGAGTATAGGGTTTAGGGTATGAGGGTATATTAATAAGTATTATTAATATTTTAAAAGTATAATTATTTTTTTAAAATTTATTTTTGAATTGAGATAAATATTTTAGACATTTTTTGGTAAGGAAGTTTTTTTTTTAAATTATATAAAATAAGTTAGAAATTAACTAAATATTTCTATCAATTATTACTTAAGTATATTAATATTTCTTAGAAGTTTAAATTATTAAATTAATGAGTATTATTATTAATTAATAACAATATTATTATTATTATTAATTATATAATAATAATTATTAATATATTCAATTATTTAATTGAATAATTAACAATAGCATCATTATTAGTATTAGTATTAAGTATTATTACTAATAATTTTTAAAGAAATAAAAGTATATAATATAAAA
>JAFEMH010005988.1:50000-140468 GCA_022495995.1 Adenophora triphylla var. japonica
ACACACACCAAAATCTGCACACACACCCAGCTTCACGGCATAACACACACACACTCTCTGAACACACAACACATCCACACTCACACGGCTGTACACACACAACACATGCACATCAGCACATACGCATGCACAGCAACACACACGCCTGCACACCTACACACACTGAAATCCACACACAAAACCCTAGCTTTCTCTCATGATCCTTGTCATGCAACACCTTAAGTTTCACCCTTGATTACATACCCAACCTTAATCAATATTAGGTTTTCTATTAAAATCTGCTATCACATATCATTGGATCATCCTTAGTAAAACATTAATGTTATAACCAAACCTTATTAAATCTCAAGAATATTCTAGGGTTTTTTCTAGGTCTTAAACCCAAGGATAGTAATTTTAAAACGAAATGAATCCTTGACATGGCTTGGTTTTGTCAATAACAATTGCCCAGATTTTCCTCCTTTTCTTCTGCAAGACACGGCTGAAGACCCTTTCTCTCACAGCGCGCTCTTTTCTCTCTCTGTGACTGCCGCCTCCCTCTCTTCTATTTCTCTTGCTAGGGTTTGTAAAAATAATGAGGCTTCTAGGGTTTGGAAGGAGTATATATATATATATATATATATATATATATATATATATATATATATATATATATATATATATATATATATGGGTTTTCAAATTCCTAGGCCAATTAGGTATTCTAAGCCCATTAGGTGACCTAATTCAATAATAACTCAAGCCCACATCCCAATCCTTATAAAAAATAACTTACATAATTTTATTTACATAGCACAATTTAATTAATGAACAATTATTAATTAAAGAAAATAAATCAATTTGAAAGGCCCTTGTTTGATATGCAGATGATCAGACAGCTATGGTTTGACTTAGCTGTCAGATATTTTGTTGAATTGTGCAGCGGAATAAGTGAAGCTTGAAATAATGATAGGACAATGAATACAAGGAAATAATGCAAGTGTGTGAATGTGTTTGCATAAAATAATAACACAGAGAATTTAAAGTGGTTCAGAGTTCACTCCTCCTACATTCACCCCCACTGTCAATCTTGACAAGTGAGATCAATTTTATTATAATCTTAATCAACAAGAATTACAAATGATTGATATGGCAAGTTCCTTGAACTTCCTCTTCCTAATTAGTACAGTCAACTAGGGATACACTTAAAGTACAGTCTTAAGTGTTTTTACAACTTGAAGTACAGTCTCAAGATTTTACAAAATAACTAATACACTCAAAGTACAGTCTTGAGTGTTTACAAACTATTTCTACACCTAAAGTACAGTCTTAGGATTTGGAATTTGTGAATTAACACACTAGGGTTGTTGTTGTTGAAATAGGGGTTTAAGGGTTAAGGTTTTTGGTTTGGGACAGTGTTTGGAAAGTAGGAATTGGTGTGTAGGGTGTGGATTACAGGAGGTGTGTGAGGGTGTAAGGAAAAGGGTTTGGACTGTGAAAAAGAGTGTTTTTCAAGAGTAGTTTGTGCAGAGGCTGAACTCTTCTATTTATAGCCTTCAATGTAGCCGTTGGAATATGACTGTTGCAGCTTCATTAATGAGTCTTTGACTGGTCTTTGCCCCACATGTCCACTTGCAGGTCTTAATGAGCTGGCTTGAGCTGAAGGCTTCCAGAAGTTCGTCAATGGTCTTCAATGGTGAACTTGACAGCTGTGAAGATCCAGGTTCCATCTTGGTTGAGATTGTGGTAGCAGAGAATGAGACAGAGTGATGGCTGTCTGAGGGAATGAAGCTATAGCTGTCAGATCATACCAAGGCTTAACTATCAGAGATGATCTCTAATAAGGATTGAGATGCACTTGATGATCTTGATATCTTAGAGAGGGAATATGATTCATGTTATTGATTGATTGTAACCAATGTATAAGGTAGAATCATAATTGTCAGACTCACAGCTGTCAGATAAACTGAAAGATGAATATGACAGATTTCCTCTTTTGATATAAACCCTGTTCTATATATATATTCCTTTATCAAAACCAACTAACTAAGACATTGATCAAAGTTAGGTCCTAACAATTTCTCCCTTTTTGGTAAATAAAGATCTATTTAGAACATGTCTTCACAGTTAATGATAAGAAAGATAATAATGAAAGAAATAATTCAGGGATTCATAGCATTCACAAGTAATCAGAATGAGATTTGAAATACTTGGATTTGATCTCAAGATGAGAGAAGTTCACATATTACATTCATAAATACTGAACCAAACAAAATAGATTGTTTCAATCACAAAAAAAATGTTCCAAAATAATATAATTCAATCATCAGCCAGTTGATCATAGAACTCTTCTCTTTCTTGCCTTGCTGAAAGGAGCTCATTTCTTTCTTCCTCCAGTTCTCTTCTCATATCTGGCTCCACCCCTCTGTAATAGAACTCATTGTTCCATTCCCAAGTCATCCTCTCATCATATTTGAAGAACTTGTCTTCCTTTGCTTTCAGTTGAGCCCTTGTAAGAGGCATCTAATCATTTCTTATTCTCATTGTGCCCCACAAATGCTTCTTCTTGTTCCTTGCTTTCTTGCTTTTCTTGGGCACATTGGATGGATCATGTTGAGTCTGAACTGGGGCTTGAGGAATAGGGGACATATGAGAGGATTGCTGAGGAGGGTTGGAAATGGTAGAAGATGGAATTATTATGGGAGAATCTTGATCTGGGCTTGAAGGATCATCATCATCATCATCACTGTCAGAGTCTGAGGAAAGATTAATAACATTATTGGCTCTGTTTTGGCCGACAGCCTATGGATTCTTCGAACTCTTTGATCTCGTGAATAGAGATCAATTTCATGAAGTGAGAGTTTTCATTGGGAGAGTTGAAGAGAATGGGATCAACAGAGATGAAGGGTGAAAGATAGGGCTCAATGCCTGGATTTAGGGTTGGGGGAAAGATATTGACCATTTTGCTTATCAAAAGCATAAGGGCACACTTTTGTTCAAAAAGAGAGAGAAAGAATGATTTTGCAAGCTTAATGCACAAGGTGAAGACTAGACCTTTTGGCATATACAGGCAGGAATTGAGTGATGGAGAGAGAAGTTGACTGAAGAGAATTTTCCAATCAAGAAGTGTGTTGGGAGTGATGAATTTTGGAAAGGATGGGATTTGGTGAACAAAATTGGAGATTGATGAAGTCCTTGACACTTTCCACTCTTCATAGGTAAAGAATACTAATCCTGCAGGATTTCTTGCCACCACAATCAAACCATTTCTTGACAGCTCCCGTGATTTTGGATAGGTAAAGGGGTTTGCAATTTCTGGGATATGAGTCACATGGGCTAACCTTGTCCTTGCTGCCTTGATGGAAGAAATAGAAAAATCAATGCCACAGCTAAGCATCCAAGGTTCTTTCTTGGGAAGGTAGGCTTGATTTAGAGTGGGAGGAATAGAATGGCTTGGAGGGCTGTCAGGACTGTCAAGGATGGGATCACTATCAGACATATCTTGACCTTGTCCAGCTAGGATTGGACTATGAGGGGAGGCTTCAACAGATTCATTTTCTGGGATTGGAGAGATTGGCTTGGAAGGAGCAGAGGTATGGGTTGAAATAGTTGGGATTGAATCAGAGGATTGACCAAGACTTTGATTGAGGAGATCAGAACTAAATTGAGATTTTAGGAGATTTAAGGCTGCCCTGACTTCTCCTTTGGTCAACTTTTGCTCAAGAATAGTTACAAGGACTGCCTCATTTTCTGGGGTTCCATCAAACACAAGTCCCTTGCATGCATTCATAATTGTTTCTCCCTTTGAGACAAGATTGGGATCAATTTCAACTCCAACCTTTTTGAGACTTTGAATAACCTCAGTAGTCTTATCAGGATTCCCCCTATCAATTTCAACATTTGGGGCAGTTCATTCACAGCTCGCCTCAAGAATGGAAGGGATGGTTTGGGTATCTACACTCATAGCTGTCACCTTGGGATTGCTAGATGACTCTCCTGGTCCACTCTTTTTCTTCATGAACCTAAACCTGATTTCTTCTATGGCTATCATTGACTCTTCCTTACTTAGAACATCATCAAGAAAAATGAGAGCAGCTTTTTCAAGATCGTGGTTCCCATCCAACTCAATAGCATCAATGGCTTTCAAAATTTTGGCTAACCGTCGAGGTTGGGTAGAGGGGATATTTTCATCGTTGTTCCCCCTTAAAGGTTGCTTCTCCGATGGTTCTTTGAGGTTAAGGATAGCTTCTATGGCCGATCGATGACCAGAGCTAGGTGTGGATGACTTGTCCACTCTTGGACTGACAGTAGTGGATTTTGGAGAAAGGGAAGGGGTATTTATTTTGGTTTTCTTGGCCTTGGGTGCTTTCTTTTCAGGTTTTCTTTTCTTTGGCAAAGATTTAGAAGGAATGGATAAGGAGGATTGTACCTTGGATCTGGTGACTGCCTGCCTGGTAGGGATAGCTGTCAGAGGTTGTTTGCCTTTGTGCAGAGTTTTGGACAAGTCAATAGCTGCCTGAAGCTCTTGAGGATCTATGTTATCATCACCAGCTTTAAATTGACCCATGGTGTCAACCCCATGACTGTCAACAGCACCTCTTTCTTCATCATCCTTACCATGGCTGTCAGATAAGGTTCTTTC
Source organism: Adenophora triphylla var. japonica (assembly GCA_022495995.1). NCBI lineage: Eukaryota > Viridiplantae > Streptophyta > Magnoliopsida > Asterales > Campanulaceae > Adenophora > Adenophora triphylla. Next base: position 54,622 of record JAFEMH010005988.1, read on the forward strand.
ACTGTCAGCCACCTGATCATCCTTGTTTTTGCCTTTATTGCCAGGAGATACCACAGTCTTTTTCAACAACCCTGTCTTCTTGACATTTGACTTTACACCCCTCTTTCTAATCCTGTGACTTGTAGCCAATGCTACCAAGTCCTTCCAATGTTCAATCTTCTTTCTTGTTTCTTCACGCATCTTTTCTTGAGTTTCAGTAAAACTGCTAGTGCTTATATCATCTCCACCTCTCATTACAGCTCCTTTCTTTTGTTTCAATGCAAAAGTTCTGTCATTGAAGCACTTTGTCTCCGATGCCTTCACGCCTTCACCATTTCTTGTGTAGAGGAGGATTGAGCTTAGGAATTAGGACTTCAAGTATTCCACTCATGAATCTGAAGTTATTCATCTTTCCACCTTGTTTCTTGAATTTTAGAGTAGAGGTTGAGGCTGCAAGCTGGAAGTTGTGGAGAAGAACAATGTACCCGCTTGTGTCTTTGGTCATCGTGCTCAAGATTTGCTTCCATTCATTTGATCCCATTTGATCAAATGAAGATTGCTTGCCATCAATGGCTTTGTTGACCACATCCATAAGAGTTGATTTGAAAAAATCAGCTTTGTCCTTAACCATTGCCTTGTCCTGTACATTCATGAAGTCAAGGACTTTAACACCAAGGAATTTCTCATACACGCCTTCAATCTATCTCGACCCTCTATCCCATATGTTTGTCACAAAGATTCTGCTTTGTTTGGGATCCCATAGACTTCACCGACCATTTCTTGAGTAATGGTTATCTCAATATTGTCTATGGTGGCGTATATTGAATTGTTTTCCTTGTTTCTCTTTCCCACAAGGTAAATTTCTCTGCACAGTTCTTCATAAATTGGAGGTCTGGCTCCCATGAAATTAAGCAATTCATTGACCTCAAGAAGTTCTTTGATGAGTATCCCAACTTCAGAATCACAGAAGCTAGGTTTAATGAAGTAACTGTGAGCATCTGGATAAATTGCTTTTGATGCTGCCATTGATGGTTAAAAGAATTAGGGTTGAAGAAATATGATGGGGGATTAGAGAGGGAAAGAGACGAATTTTAAACAGAGGGTTAATGAAACAGGATTTTTGGTGATTACGAAAGGAGAGAGACAAATAATGACTGGAGAGTGGGTTTTAATGAGCATTGGGGGTTTCAAAGTTTAGTAACTGTTCATATGAACAGTGATTTTTGCCCTTCCCCACGTTGAGGCATTAACTCCCACAGAACACAAGAAGAACATTCTCTTTTTCAAGAATTTTGCAGGGGAAGAGATGGCTAAGGAAGTGATAATTGTGAGCAATTAACACGATCAAATCACCAAAAAAGTTGCTTTAACCTAGCTGTAAAAAAAAACTTTGACAGTTAAGTCTAGTTTGAATGATGATGGCTGTCTGAGATAGCTATGGGGAAACATGCCTATAAAACAATGACAATTTCAGAGGAAACTCATTCAGATTGTTTTATAAACACAAATGGGTAGATTTTCCTCAAAGTTTAATCCCAAAAAGATGGCTCAAACAGCAAAACAGTTGGTTTTTGGGAAGAATTGTGAGGATGATTTGAGGGGGGATGAAATGGAGAGAGAGAGAGAGAGTCCTTCAATGTGGTTGAAAGTTCAGAGGGAGTGAGTGACAAGGGTAAGAACAAGAGGGTGAGAGTAGATCAGAACTATGGTGTCAAGGAGGTAGCTGTCAGAGAGAAAGTTGACAGTAGAGAAGGAGAGGGAATAAGGCTTTTTGGAAAAACCATTAAGGTTGATCAGGGTGAGTCTAGTAGGGGAAAAAGTAAGGTAGAGAGGGTTTATACATTGGGGGAGTTGGTTAAGCAAGATAGGGCTCGCATGCCATGGAGAGGGGCTTAGCCGTCAAGAAGAAGGTTGAGCCTGAGAGGCTGTATACTCCTGTGAGCAGGGATTCACTCTCTCCAGGGGTTGGTTTGTTGGAGGGGAGAGGTGATAACTTTGCTGGAGTGCATGTATCTCCTTCTTCAACAATATCATACCTATTCAACCAGGTTATAGGTTGTTTTAGCCCTGTCAAAGTTCCAGCTGTGGAGAGAGAAGAGTCAAGAGCTGGCCAACCATTTTCTGTTGCTGGGAATGGTTCTTATTCTGGATATTTTAGCTTTGTGACACCAATGGAGGGTTTGCTTCAACCATATGATGCAGTAGAAGAATGGTGGCCAAGAAGAGTAAGTCCTTCTCTTCAATATTCAGTCACTTCAATTGATCCCTTCCTGGAGAGGCACCCAGTATGGTTGCAAAGGTATCATCAGACCTTGCAGTCTACTCAGGAGGCTAGGTGTAAAGGAATGAGTGCTGGTGGAGGATCTAGAGAAACAGTGACATTTCCTAAGAATGTCTGACAGCTAAGGTGAAGATTTGAAGAGAAGCTGGATCTGGAGATTGTTTGGTTTTAAGGAGGTTTTTGTTGAGTGAATGCAGATGAGAGAGAGAGGGATTTCATGGTTTGTTGTATGTTTTTGTTTCTGTTTTTCATGACTTTTGCATAGATAGCTATCAGTGGATGGCTATCAAAAATGTTTTTGAGGGAATAGCTGTCTGGCTTCATTGTGACAGCATTGCCCTGTATTATGTAAGCTCCTTTTTATTTATGAAGAACAACCTTTATTTTGGCATATTTATCATTCCAAGCATAGCTCTTAACAGCTCAAATCTCTTTTCATCCATTGCTTTAGTAAGAATATCAGAGACATTATCCTCAGTACAAACTTTTGCAAGGTTGATATTCCCTTTTTCAACATGGTCTCTGATGAAGTGATGTCTGACCTCAATATGCTTTGTTTTTGAGTGTTGGACAGGTTTTCGTCATGGCAATAGTACTTGAGTTGTCACGTAAGATGGGAATGTTGGATAATTCAATTCCAAAGTCTTGAAGTTGACTTTTAAGATAGAGAATTTGAGAACAACACAAGCCTGCAAAGAATATACTCAAATTTCACCGTTGAGGTGGCTACCGAGGTTTGCTTTTGCTTGACCATGAAATAATTCTTGATCCAATAAACCGGCATCCACCACTTGTGGATTTTCTATCTAGATTGCATCCAAAGATAGTCGAGTCGGTGAATCCAATTAGAGAGAATGGGGATTCAAAGGATACCACAAGCTAAAATCGTGGGTTCCTTTGAGATATCTCAAAATTCTCTTGACAAACAGAGAGATGAGATTCCTTGGGATTTGCTTGAAATCTAGCACAGAGACAGATACTAAACATAATGTCAGGTCTTGAAGCTATTAGATAAAGGAGAGATCCAATGTAACTTCTGTAAAGTGTTGGATTTACACTTTGACCATCTGGATCAGCATGGAGTTTGGTTGTGGTTGACAAGGGAGTTTTGGCAGGGAAGCTGCTGCATGTCAAACTTCTTGATCATATCCCTTGTGTATTTAGCTTGGTTAATGAAGATTCCTTCCTTCATTTGCTTGACTTGAAGGCCCAAGAAGAAAGTGAGCTCACCAATCATGCTCATTTCAAACTGGTCTTTCATAATATCCCCAAATTCAGTGCACAAGTCCTCATTTGATGAGCCAAAAATGATGTCATCAACATAGACTTGGATGAGCAACTGATCATTTCCATATTTCTTGATAAACAAGGTGTTATCAATATGGCCCTTGGTAAATCCTTTGTCAAGGAGATATCTAGATAGGGTATCATACCAAGCTCTTGGTGCTTGTTTAAGCCCATACAATGCTTTGTCCAATTTGTATACATGATCAGGAAACTTTGGGTGCTCAAAACCAGGGGGTTGAGATACAAAAACCTTTTCATTTAAGACTCCATTCAGAAATTCACTCTTGACATCCATCTGGAATACTTTCATCTTCTTGAATGAAGCATAGGCAAGGAATAGCCTTATAGCTTCAAGTCTTGCAACAGGTGCAAAAGTCTCATCATAGTCAATACCTTCTTCTTGTCTGTATCCTTGAGCAACCAGTCTAGCTTTGTTTCTTACTACAACACCTTCTTCATTCATCTTATTTCTAAAAACCCATCTTGTTCCAATGACAGTTTGGTTTCTTGGTTTAGGAACAAGTTGCCACACTTTGTTCCTTTCAAACTGCTCTAATTCTTCTTCCATGGCTTCTATCCAGTCAGCATCTTGGAGTGCTTCATTTATTTTCTTTGGTTCCATTTGGGATATGAATGCACTCATGAGAAAAGGAATGTTGTCTGGAACTGGGGTTTTATTAATTTGAAGGCTGATGTAAAGATCTTTATTGGGTGGAATGATGTGAGTAATGGTGGATTCATCATTGGTTTTGGGAGGAGAAAGTGGATTATTGGATGGAGATGGAAGGTGGCTAGTAGATGGATTACATGAAGAATTTGTATGGCCGTCGGTAAGGGGTGGTCAGCCCTAAGGAAGAAATTTGGGAGATGTCACCAAGGGATGACCATTTATTTGAGTATTCTCTTCCTCATCAATTGGATTGGAAGTGGGAGTGATTGATGTTGACTTGGTTGGTCGGATTGGTTGATGATGGGAGTGGGATTGATTATGGGCCGCCTGGCACAGATGGTCGTCGATGAATTTCTTGGAACCATGTATGGAAGATTTGATGAATCTTGTTCATGATGGAGAACAGTTGAATCAAGAATGGGAGATGCTTCAGGGAGATTATCTAGGTTTCCCAAACCTTCATCAAAATCACACAATTCAGTTACACTTTGATCATTGTTTTTATCAAAGTCAACATGAATTGATTCTTCCACAACAAGTCTTCTTTTGTTGTAAACTCTATAAGCTTTGCTTGTGATAGAATATCCAAGAAAGATTCCTTCATCACTTTTGGAGTCAAATTTGTCCAAGTTGTTCTTGCCATTATTGTGGATGAAGCATCTACTTCCAAAACTGTGAAAGTAGGAAATGGTAGGAACTTTGTCATTCCATAATTCATATGGAGTCTTCTTATGGAATTTGTTGATTAGTGTTTTATTTTGAACATACACAGCAGTAGTGACAGCTTCACCCCAAAAATACTTTGGGAGATTGTGTTCGACAAAGATTGTTCTTGCCGCCTCACAAATTGTTCTGTTTCTTCCTTTCAAAGAACACCATTTTGTTGGGGTGTTCTTGGGGCTGAAAAATTGTGATCAATACCTTTGGAGTCACAATATTCTTCTACTCCTGTGTTCCCAAATTCTTTTCCATGATCAGATCTGATCTTGACAATGGATGTCCCTTTTTGATTTTGAATTTTATTGAACAACTTTGTTAGACAGCTAAGGGTGTCACTTTTGGATTCAAGAAGAATGATCCAAGTGAATCTTGTGTAGTCATCAACCACAACTAGGGAGTATCTTTTTCCTCCTAAAGATCTAGTTCTTATGGGTCCAAAAAGATCCATATGAATAAGTTCAATAGGTCTTGAGGTGTCCAACTTGGTCTTGGGCTTGAATGAAGATCTCTTTTGCTTCCCACATTGGCATGCTTTGCAGAGTTTATCCTTCTTGAATGGGATCTTTGGAAGGCCTCTGACTAGATTAGAATTTGCAAGCTTGGAGATGGTTTTATGGTTAAGGTGAGCCAGTCTTTTGTGCCATAGCCATGACATATCAGATTGATTGAAAGACAGAAGGCAGTGAGCATGTGAGGATTCCACAATCTCTAAGTTTAAGCAGTAGAGATTTCCTTTTCTTGATCCAAATGTAATGACTTTATTGCTTTTATCTTTAACTATACATTTATCCTTAGTGCAAACAACATGATATCCCTTATCACAGATTTGCTGATGCTTATCAAATTGTGTTTGAGACCCTCTACATAAGACACATTTGTAAAAATGATATCTTTTGTAATAAGATTTCCTGATCCTTTGATCTTAGCTTGGGAATTGTCACCAAAGGTTACATTTGGACCATTTTTAGGGGTATATTGTTGCAACCAGACTTTATTGAAGGTCATATGTCTACTACAACCACTATCTAAATACCAGAGTCCTTTCCTAGGTACCTGCAAAACAGAAAGTAAATTTTATGGTACCCTATTTATTCTTTTGGGTCCAAAGGATTAGTTTTTCTTTGGAACCCTAGCTTTGTTCATTGATCCCTTTTTGAAGAACTGGTTTAGGGTATGGTAATATGACATGATTTGCATCATGTAAGGTGTAATGACAAGGGATTGGGATGGATTGAAGAAGTGGTTTGGGTTGTTGTATTGGGGTTGAAACTGAAAGTTATTTGAATAGGATGATCTGGGAGAGTCATTTTGACTTGCATGACTTCTTCCATTTGAGTATTGCCATTGAGGTTTTTGTTGTTTGGTGTATCTATGTTTGTTATAGAATCTTTGTTGCCTTGGGGTTCTTTATTGTTTGGAAGATTTTGGTTGTCTGTCAGGCCTTGGCTGTCTGTCAGGCCTTGGCGTCTGTCAAGCCTTCCGTCGTCTGTTAGGACTTGGATCGACTAGCACATTTTTGCAAACTTGACTTCTTCCTGTATATTGGCCCCTTTTTGAACCCAAATATACTTGCTTCCTTGAATTTTACTTGGTCCTTCCTTTGACTGACTAGGACCAATCAAGATTTCCTTTGATTTTCCTTTGGTTTGAACAGGATAGGTTTGAGCTTGATAGCTGCCAGAGCTTAGACTTTCTAGAACCATTTTTTCAATGGCCCTTTCACCAGTGGGAGGAGTGTACACCTTTAGTGTAGGATCATCAGCACCAATCCCTATTTTGTCACTGGGATGTCTTTGGGTGTAGGTGAAAAGGGATAATGCTTTGCTTGACTTGTTCCATGAATCTATTTTCCTTTTAAGAGCCTCATTTTCTTTTTCAAGAATTATGAGTCTTTGACAGTTTTCTTGAGTACTGGATGCCTCAAATTGCCGATCCATGTTTTGTTTTTCAAGCATGAAGCATTGATCTCTTATCCCTTGACAGCTTTCTCAAGCTCGAATTGGTTTTTGTGAGGGTGTCAATGGTTGAGGTTTGGGAAAGGTTCTCATTGACCAAAGGAAGCAAAGCTAGTTTTTTGTTTTTTGGTTTGAATTAAAAGAGTGCAAACTAATTGTTTGAAACCATCAATATTTAAAGAGTTAAAATCATGTACCTCTTTTAGTTCATCTCAGCAAAGAAGTGCTTCCATTTCTTCCTCATTGTCTCGATTCTTCCTCATTGTCTCGATTCTTCCTCATCTTCGCCTATAAGGCATAGCATGGCCTCTTCTCCTTCATTGTCGAATCATCACGTGACACATACTCTTCATCACCGAATTTTGATGAATCACTATCATAACTTGCTCCTTGTTTTTGTCATTTTTATTTTTGGAACAATTGAAGCAGTTGCACTGAACCGTGAATGATCTCTTTTGAGTAAGTCAATTTCTTACCGTCCGATTGTCCCTAGGTTTCCTTGGTTCAGACAATCGATGAGTAATGTCCTTGCTTTCCACAGTTGAAGCAATCAATTGTCTTCTTGTAGCTGTCTTGTTGAGAATTAGATGTTGAAGGGTTGTATTTTTTGTCAAAATATTTCTTTTGAAATTTCATGGCATTTCGATACCTATGGATATGAGACTTGGAATGTCTTCTTGAGAGATCTCGTTCACGACGTGTTTGGAGCCGATGTTTATCTTTTGAAGGGCATTGTTGACAATGGTCTCAATGTCTTGGTGAGTGATTGGTTCGTGGGACGGTTTCTTGAGCGCTTAAGGCTAAAGTTTGTGAAATGGTAGGAACTGGTTGAATTTTTATCATACCTTCCAGTTCATAAGCTTCAAGCTTTCCAAAATACTGTTCAACTGTCATTGTGCTCCATTCAGATCCTTCTCTAATAGGTAATGCTACCTTTTCATATTCTTGTGGGAGATTAGAATATATCTTGAGGCAGAGATCTTGTTGTTCAAAGGTTTTTCCATGGTCAGCAATAGATCTAACAAGGTTTTCAAACCTTGGTTGAGCAGCACTCACTTTTTCTCCAGGATAGAACTTGAAGTTGTCTAATTGCCTAAGCAAGTTATACAAATTTTGTGTCCTGACACTAGTGTGCTTAGTTAACTTAGTTTGAATGAGAGCCCATGCTGATCTGGCATTTGGTTCCTTGGCAATTTCTTGTGCTAGTGAGTCATTTACACTCTTTTGAAGAATGTTTTTGACCTTTAAGTTTGCACTGATTAATTGCTTTTCAGATTCAGACCATGTTTCTGGGGATTTGGTCTTACTAGGTCCTCCATCAATACAAATTTGAGTTGGGTAGGACACTTCATTCTCTAGAACATACCAGTTCCATATACTGTTTGCATCAAGGTATGTTTTTATTTTTGATGCATAGATCTCAAAAGATCCACAGTCATCAATGTGTGGGATGTCTTTCTCATTATTTCTCCTTGGTTGAGGCATGGTGGGTTTGAAGAGGATCCTTCACAAGTTGTTAGACTTTTGAATGTGAAGACAAGCTCTGATAACAATTGAAAGGCCCTTGTTTGATATGCAGATGATCAGACAGCTATGGTTTGACTTAGCTGTCAGATATTTGTTGAATTGTGCAGCGGAATAAGTGAAGCTTGAAATAATGATAGGACAATGAACACAAGGAAATAATGCAAGTGTGTGAATGTGTTTGCAGAAAATAATAACACAGAGAATTTAAAGTGGTTCAGAGTTCACTCCTCCTACATCCACCCCCACTGTCAATCTTGACAAGTGAGATCAATTTTATTATAATCTTAATCAACAAGAATTACAAATGATTGATATGGAAAGTTCCTTGAACTTCCTCTTCCTAATTAGTACAGTCAACTAGGGATACACTTAAAGTACAGTCTTAAGTGTTTTTACAACTTGAAGTACAGTCTCAAGATTTTACAAAATAACTAATACACTCAAAGTACAGTCTTGAGTGTTTACAAACTATTTCTACACCTAAAGTACAGTCTTAGGATTTGGAATTTGTGAATTAACACACTAGGGTTGTTGTTGTTGAAACAGGGGTTTAAGGGTTAAGGTTTTTGGTTTGGGACAGTGTTTGGAAAGTAGGAATTGGTGTGTAGGGTGTGGATTACAGGAGGTGTGTGAGGGTGTAAGGAAAAGGGTTTGGACTGTGAAAAAGAGTGTTTTTCAAGAGTAGTTTGTGCAGAGGCTGAACTCTTCTATTTATAGCCTTCAATGTAGCCGTTGGAATATGACTGTTGCAGCTTCATTAATGAGTCTTTGACTGGTCTTTGCCCCACATGTCCACTTGAAGGTCTTAATGAGCTGGCTTGAGCTGAAGGCTTCCAGAAGGTCTTCAATGGTCTTCAATGGTGAACTTGACAGCTGTGAAAATCCAGGTTCCATCTTGGTTGAGATTGTGGTAGCAGAGAATGAGACAGAGTGATGGATGTCTGAGGGAATGAAGCTATAGCTGTCAGATCATACCAAGGCTTAACTATCAGAGATGATCTCTAATAAGGATTGAGATGCACTTGATGATCTTGATATCTTAGAGAGGGAATATGATTCATGTTATTGATTGATTGTAACCAATGTATAAGGTAGAATCATAACATCGGACTCACAAACTGCCGATAAACTGAAAGATGAATATGACAGATTTCCTCTTTTGATATAAACCCTGTTCTATATATATATTCCTTTATCAAAACCAACTAACTAAGACATTGATCAAAGTTAGGTCCTAACACAATTAATAAAACAAAAATAATTAATAGAATTTCGGGTTACTACAGGATCTGGGTAAAGTCTGAAGGCAAAAAAAAAATCATTCTTCTTAGTCGTTCCGAAGCAAACTATCATTTGCTGGACATTTAGCCTGAGAGAATCCCCACACACACACAAAAAAAAAGACTTTTGGTGGCATTTTTGCAAGCATCAAAACCACACTATGATTGAGGACTTGTATCTTGTTTACAGTCTAATCCCGGATCTCAGTAGTTCCTCTGATCATCAACATATTATTTTATCTCCCAATCTCAACTAAAAATTTATCTACAGTGGGTTTTCTCACTGATACAACCCATAAACTCACCTCCCCTAAGACCTTTCTCCACAGCATCAGCAACCATGCTATAACCAATCTTGCACATCATTAAACCAAGTAAAGCACAATAAGAGCAAAATCAAAACAAAGAAAAAAACACACTCACACACATACACTCTCGTAAAATAAATCTTATTACCTGTGATAAGGTTCTTCGGTCAATACATGTATTTAACACTTGAGCACGGATGCATCATTTCTAACTTGGTAGCAACAAATCATTTCTAACTTGGCAGCAACACGCCCAACACAACCATCTGTAACATTGTTGAGATATACCAATAGGGTTTTACTAATCAACTGCACAAAAATAAAAAACAAGCCAAAAATTTTAATCCAATTTTTCGTAGGGGTATTGAATAGTTACAGGTAAACGATTCTCGTGTGCTGTCTTGTATACTAATAAGTTGGTTAATAGTTGTTAACAGGTGAGCAAGCATGTAAGCTAAGCCAGTTCCGCCCGAGGAAACCTTTGCATGCCTCTGATACCTTTTGGGAGGCCTAAACCTAAATGGACCATGGGATAACCGTAGGCTAAGAGAGATTAATAATAATTTTAATGTCTAAGCCCCATTCCTTCCTACTTGAGTTTTGGAAATAATGTTTCATCAATTTTGTTCGTACTAAACAGATATGTTGTGTTAAGCCAACTTCAATCATTTCTTCCCCAATTTTCATCATGATTGATAACAAACATTATTAACAACCACAATAGATAAATGAACAAACTTAGATCATCGATATCATTTTAGGTACTCTTATAAACTGAAAACTTAAATCAAACTCAATCAAAGTCAAGTAAATAGTGGAGTATTTGTGTCAAGACATTTTTCAGTCTGCTAAACTTCAACAATTTACACAATACATCAAATGCACATTTTCAAACAAATAGCATGTAAGAGAAACAAATAGAAAAATGAAAATATCTTATACAAATTAGTATTGAGTAGTAAAACTACACAAATCAATTGATGAATAAGAAAAAAGAGAGGATACGATGAAAATGCAGGCTAGATTCGAGAAATAAAAAAATCGCAAAACAACCCGGAAAAAAAAAAACTTAAGTAAAAATGCAGGAAAAGGAATATTGTACATCTTTGCAGAGATCGTCTCCACTGATGCGAAGTTAAGCAACAAATAGAGAATACAAAGCAGTGAATGTTAGAGATGGATTTGAGAAAAAGAAGGACATAATTGGCCCATGTTAAATTGTTGTCTTTTTGCTTCATTTGAGAAAGAAAAGGCATTCAACAAATCTTTGTAGTTGTAAAGTTAAAAAGAAAAGATCATAATGACAGCTTAACCAAAAACACAACAAGTCAAAAACAAAGGTAAAATCACAGGCAGGGCCGGCCTTGATGCAAGACATGCGAGGCTTCAGCCTAGGGCCACCAAAAATACTAGTATAATTAGGGCCACAAAATATCACAAAACAGCATCTCTCCTAGTGGTTAATTAGGGCCTCCCCAAAGTTGCCAAGCCATCAGGGATCAAACCATGGCATTGTCACTTTTGATATTTTTACCCAATTATTTTTATTTGGGCTTTGTAATGAAGGAATACCTAAAAACTTGGCCTAGGGCCTCATTTGCAACAGGGCTGGCCCTGTCACAGGAATCAACAATCTCAAACCACAATGCAACAAAGAGGACTAATTCAAAGTCACCTTCTTACACAATAACTACATGTAAAGACTCACAGATAGGTCGAAATATAACTAGAAAATATAGCAATTTTCCAACAAATGTTCATAACAATTCTCCAAAATACAAAATTCAATAGGAGAAACATAAAAACACTTTTACTTACCTTTTAGGTGGTATTTGAAGTCTATCGTCCTCTCGCTCATGGAATCCTCAATCTTTAAAGACTGAATAACATAAAATCAAAATTTCAAAATTTAAGTAATCTAAAGCCGTAGCAACTCCATAGTTGGTAACATAACTCGCAAGCAAATCTCAATCCAGAATAAGAAAGTGATAGAGAAAAGGTGATACCTTTTATGTAGTTGAACAAAACCCAAAAAAGTCTGAAGTCATCTTTATTTCTATCCCATAGTTCGCTCCTAAATTTCATGCAAAGTAAACAAAAGAGTCGATCGAGCTCCCTATTTAGATTGCAGATCTACAAAGTGTGAATGATTGCTAGGTTTGGTCCAATAAAAACCAACAAACAATTAGTGGAGGGAAATTTGAAAAAAAAAACTCATTACAAAGAAAATATAATCCAAAACACACTAAAATGTTTAAGTAGTAGAAGTGCCAACCCTCTTTTAATTTCACAGCAAAAAATGACAGATGCGCCGGATACCTTCTTCTCGTTGGTGGAAGTAGATTGAAAATAGACTGGGAACTGTTGATTAGCGGGTAAGCCTTCGCTTCTCCTCTTCATACCATTGCGAGAGACTCTTCCATTGATCACTAAAGAGTAGCTTTTGGAAAAATAGGGACATGGGAGGTGATGTGCACAAATAAAATGTAATCCAAGTGTTGAGCAAAGTATGGAGAGCATGGATGACTCAGCAATAAAGTAATGATCTACGTGAGAAAGTCAGTTGTCTTAGTCAAACCATTGTGGTTGAGCATAGCTACTTGAGAGGGCCATGTGGACAAGCTAAAGTAAAAGAGGAGCGAGATCAATGACTATGGTGAAATGGTGATCTCACTTATGTCAAAGTGTACAAGGTGAATTGAACAAATGCCTAAGGGGAGAGTAAGCGAGATCATGGTTTATGGCGAGATGGCGATCTCGCCTACTCTCCTGATATCCCATTCCTGCATAAGTCAAGTCCGGTGAGATAATCAATCAAGGAGAGATGGAGATCCCGCCTAAGAAGTGTCCAAAATAACTATGATACTTCCCTAATGGTTCCAGACATATGAGTGACCATCTCTGACACATAAAGGTAGGCATTAAATGAGACAAGAGACAGCTCCACTGTTGGCATTCCCAAAATCCTAGAAAAGGTGGAATGATCGGCTAAATTAGGTGGAGGCTAATCAAAATAAGACATGTGTCGTTTGGCTCTGGATAGCTGTGATAATATCATATCACCCTATCACTCTATCACCTTATCACCTTATCATCTTATGAAATTATGAGATTATATATACAACCTTCACCTTCAAGGTCAAGTAAGCCATTTTTCCTATCCTCAAGCTCTATTCTCTTCAGTTTGAGCTTTCTTCGTAAATCAGTACTTACTCTCACACCAGAGGCACTTTAGCCGGAGAAGCCCCAGGCTTAGCTTACGGTGTTCACTGTACAAGTCTGAGGTGGACGATCATGCCATATTTTCTTACGTGGAGTCGACATGTGGTGCATTCAGCCAAGCTCATTTTCTGGTAGCATCAGTTTGGTTCCATTATCGGGAACGAGTTCATCTCCCCAAAGGCCTGTTTCATCTTCAAGAAATCCAGACTCAAAGTCATTTATAGATCAGCATTTGTTATTTTGTCCAGTCAGGTCCAATCTTTAAGTAATCTAAAACCCTAGCAACTCCATAGTTGGTAACATAACTCGCAAGCAAATCTCAATCCAGAATAAGAAAGAGATCGAGAAAAGGTGATACCTTTTACGTAGTTGAAAAAAACCCAAAAAAGTCTGAAGCCATCTTTATTTCTATCCCACAATTCGCTCCTAAATTTCCTGCAAAGTAAACAAAAGAGCCGATCGAGCTCCCTATTTAGATTGCAAATCTACAAAGTGTGAATGATTGATGGGGTTTGGTCCAATGAAAACCAACAAACAATTAGTAGAGGGAAATTTAAAAAAACAAATCATTACAAAGAAAATATAATCCAAAACACACTAAAAATGTATAAGTAGTAGAAGTGACGTGCCCCGAACCGTGGTCCTGCTTGGCCCCACGCCCGGGACGCGCTCGGAAGACGCCTTTATTTTTAAAAACTTTTCGAAATGTCCTTTCTAAATTTGTCAATTACAAAACCTGTTTAACTTAAAGAAATTTTATAAACATTCCATTAAAAGTAACGACATTAACTTGAAAATCCAAACTTAAGGCTTTACAAACCAATATACAACTCCTTTAAAAACCAAGGAACATAGTTCCAAAATACAAAATGTTTACAATCATTAAAGAGTTGCAAAATAGTGACAACATATCACTCAAGTCTTGGGTATACTAAACCCTTGGTTCTACATTTATATAATGTAACCAACAACAAAATACCTTTCCCCAAAATACAACCCCACTCGGCGTCCTCTCCGTGATCAATGTGGCCTATGCCCTGGCTCTATGAAAGCAATAAAAGGATGGGGTGAGAAAAATCTCATCAAGCTATTATATATGCAACAATATGCTATGAAATCACATTATGAAAGAATATAACAACAACTCCTCATATATATATCACAATCTTGTCAACACAAAGAGGGATATATACAATAACACATAAGTGCAATAATGTAAAACTTATAAGGATATTGAGCTAAGGTTTAATCCTCAAAAGGATATCACGATCTGAGCAGCATCAACAGCTGAAGAAGCGGTTCCGGAACCCATTAACAATATCAACAATACGGGTGAAAATGACATAAAGTCATACCCCAATGTGCAACTAGACTTTACCCACAAAGGGGAGCTAGCCCACTACCCAAACCATGGCCAATGGCAGGGAAAAAGGGACCCATTTTATGGATTATAATGAACTCGGCTCAGGTGCCATTATAATCCCATACCACTGCCCAACAATCAAGTACCAGCTGGACTTTAAATCAAAGAACAGTAATACATACTTGCTTTAAACAATCAATGTATGATTCCAAAGTAGGAAACCATACCAATATAGCATATCAAAATGATAGCAAGATGATAACAAGTATCCATACTAAGTAGCACAAAGGCTAAACAATCCTTGAATCAATTCAATTCAACTTAGGATTCCAAAGTAGGGAACCCTAACAACCACACCATAAAAGATGTCAAACAAGTCCCAAAATGTGCAACACATAAGGTCTACACACTTATTATAACCATTCAAGGATGTATCATCAACCATATAAAGATGTATCACAATTTAGGGTTCATGGACATCAAGTGTTCCAACAGGCATGGCACGACTCGTGACATAGGGCACGAGTCGTCCCCTATGCAGAAACTCAAAATCAGAGCTGAAACATCAGCAACCTTGCAAACATTTATAGGTCCATTTTTTCCAACTTAAACAACAATACCAAAACCCAACTTTCAGTTCAACACAACCCAACATTACCTCAAACCATTTCCAACCAAGCCAAAGCCATTTTTACCATTTCCAAACTCAAGAAAATTGGTACAAAACAACATGCAACAATATATTCCATGATTTTAACTTCAAACAATCAAATGAGCACACATAGAAGGGAAATATAATAACTTACCTAAAAATGGAAATGACAAACTTCAACTTCTATTCGGATGAAAATGCTCGCCTTTTCCTCCCGAACATTTAGAACGAACGGATCGTCAAACGGATTTTTCTAGAATAATTGGGAGATTTTTAAAATGGAATACTAGGTTTTGGAAATAGTTTCTCTTGGAAGGGAAAGAACTTGGCTGGGGAAAATGTTTTGTTAAATGAATAAGCTTCTCAATGAATCAAGGATAAACATGGATTAATTCTACCTAGGCTCCTCCATGAACTTAGTAATAAATATTAAATGCCTTAAGTTCCAACTTCTACTCTAAAGCACCTCAAGGCTTATAAGATTTTTAATTAAATTTCAAATATCATTATATCACTACACCATTCCTAATATTTTCAATAAGACATTAAATAATTATATTTAATTTATTAATATATTTAAAATATCATATAATTTATAAAAATGTTAAACTAACACATAATTGCCACAACAAATTGCAAAATATAGAAATGAAATGCAACGCACGCCAAAATCACGATTAAGCAAGTATCAAATAATGCCTAGGATTAGGGTCGTGACAATCACTCCCCCTAAAAGAAAATTTGACCCGAATTTTAGATTGGCTTACCTAGAAGATCAAACAACCAAGGATATTTCCGCTCCATCTCTTCCCGGAGCTCCCAAGTAGATTCTTTCATGTCATGATTCCTCCATACGACTCTAACGAGGGGAATACTCTTATTTCTCAACTCTTGGACCTTAGTATCAATCACTTGAACCAGTTGCTCCACGTATGACATATTCGGTTCAATATCCTCGGGTATTCTCGGCAACACATGAGAAGGATCATACACATACTTACGAAGCATTAAAACATGAAATATACTATGCATCTTCCCAAGAGATGAAGGCAACGCATGACGATAAGCAAGATTGCCGACTCTTTCCAAAATCTCAAAAGGGCCAACGTACCTTGGAGCCAACATACCCTTCTTACCATACCTCTTAATTCCCACCTTTGGCGAAACCCTCAAAAATACAAAGTCTCCCTTCTAAAACTCAAGATCTCGTCTCCTCTGATCTGTATAGATTTTCTGTCTACTCTGGGCCGTCTTCAATCGGTTTCGAATAATCTTAACTTTATTAACTGAATCCCGAACCATATCAATACCCCAAAGCTTGGCTTCCCCAACTTCGTCCCAACAGATCGAAGATCTACACTTCCTCCCATACAAAGCTTCATAAGGAGCCATTTCAATACTCGACTGATAGTTATTATTATAAGAAAACTCAACTAGAGGTAAATGAACGTCCCAAGAATCTGAGAAGTCAACAGAATAAGCTCGCAACTTATCTTCAAGAATCTGAATTGTTCTCTCGGATTGGACATCAGTTTGAGGATGGAACGTCGTGCTAAATCTCAATTCTGAACACAAAGCCTTTTGCAACGCTTGCCAAAGTCTAGAGGTAAATCTAGGATCACGATCTGATACAATACTAACTGGAACCCCGTGCAATCTCACAATCTCGTGAATATACAACTTCGCAAGCCTCTCCATCGAATAGATAATATCAATAGGTAGGAAATGAGCAGACTTGGTCAATCTATCTATGATCACCCAAACTGCATCCTACTAGTACGAGGCAATCCCGTGACAAAATACATCGTGATATGCTCCCACTTCCATTTCGGAATCTCTAACGGCTGAAGCAACCCAGCGGATCTTTGATGCCCGACTTTAACTTGTTGACATATCAAACATTTTGATACATAATCTGCTATTTCTCTCTTCATATTATTCCACCAAAAATGTTGCTTCAAATTTTGATACGTCTTCATACTCCCGGGATGAATAGTATATTTTGGACTTATGGCCTTCATCAAGAACTTGGCGCTTCACCTCATCAAGGTTAGGTACACACAATCGGCCTCTATATGTCAATACTCCATTGAAACTCAGAGAGAACTCCTTGAATTTTCCATCCATGACTTTATCCATGATTTTCTTCAACTCGGAATCATCCTTTTGAACCTCCTTTATTTGTTGAATCAAGATTGGCAATGCACTAATAATTGCAAAGATAGCTCCATGTCTTGACTCCCAGGGACACCAATCTCGAGTATCCTCTAACATCTTCCATTCTCGAACCATCATTGAAGCCACATAAGACTTTCTACTAATAGCATCCGCCAGCACATTTACTTTGCCCGGATGATAAGAAATGGTACAATCATAGTCCTTCAAGAGTTCCATCCATCTACGCTGCCTATTATTCAACTCCTTCTGAGAGAAAAGATACTTCAAGCTCTTATGATCCATAAAAATCTCAAACTTCGCTCCATAAAGATAATGCTTCCATTTATGTAACAAAAAAATGATAGCCGCAAGCTCCATTTCGTGAGTTGGATAGTTCTGCTCACAAGAAGTCAACTTCCTCGAAGCATAGGCAATAACCTTCCCGTTTTGCATCAAAACACACCCCAAACCTTCCTTTGAAGCATCACAATAGATCACCAAACCATCATTCCCATTTGGCAAAACAAGAATAGGTGCCGAAGTCAATCTCTTTTTCAATTCTTCAAAACTAGCTTGACACTTATCATTCCACACAAACGGTACATTCTTCCGAGTCAACTGAGTCAAAGGTGTAGCAATCTTTGAAAACCCTTTAATGAATCTTCAATAATACCCGGCTAACCCCAGAAAACTCTGAATCTCGGTGACTATTTACGGCCTCTTCTAACTAACCATGGCTTCAATCTTAGAAGGATCAACTGAAATTCCATTCTTTGATACAACATGGCCTAGAAAAGAAACCCCCTCAAGCCAAAACGCACACTTACTAAACTTGGAAAACAACTTCTTCTCTCAAAGCACCGCCAAAACCTTTCACAAATGTTGTTCATGCTCATCCCGAGATTTAGAATATACGAGAATATCATCAATAAACACGACAACAAAAGTATCAAGATAGGGTTTGAAAACCCGGTTCATCAAATCCATAAAAATAGCTGGAGCATTTGTTAAACCAAAAGGCATGACAAGAAATTCAAAATGACCATACACTACAAGAAAAAGGATTATATACGGCGGATTTTAACCGCCGTAAATAAAACGTGCCCCGCCGTATATGTTATTTATGGCGGGATATCCGCCGTATATAGTCCATCGTATAAAACATTGCCGTATATAGTATTTACGGCAGATATCCCGCCGTAAATAATATATATGGCGGAAATACCACCGTCGTATATAAAATTAGTTCAAATACGGCGGCTTTATGGACCGCCGTATATAAATGAAATACATATACCATATGTATACAACTGGTGTATTTGAGGAATCTTTATACGGCAGTAGGTAATATAACCGCCATAAATAGGAGACGAGTCGTCCAATATATCACGAGTCGTCCCAATTGCACCCCCTCCAGATTCCCTCGTCCCCCCTTTGTGGACGAGTCGTCCATGCCGCTTTTATACGGCGGATGCAGGGTTCTGCCGTAAATGATTTGTTAGAGACGAGTCGTCCACCAGGGCATGAGTCGTCCCACTTGCACCCCTCCCAGGTCCCCTCGTCCCCCCTTTGGGCACGAGTCGTCTAGGTCATTATTTACAGCGGATGCGCATTAAATAAGCCTATTTTTTTTCCATCCAGCCCTATATAATTCACTTTCCTCAAAAATACACTCGCAAAAACCAAATTCAACCTGTACACACACAAATGCAACCTATATATAACCAAAAATACACCCACAATCAATGTTTACAATCCACATAATAACCATTAACACAAAATCAATGTTTACAATCCACATAATAACCATTAACACAAAATCAATGTTGAATGTATCCAAACATAATAACCATTAACATGTACAAAAAAGATAGTTGAATGTATCCAAAACTCAATCAATGTTTAAAATCCACAAACCACCTATTCATTACTACCTTTTCCACGTTGTTCCATACGGCAGTTCAAATCTTCTATTTGTTGTTGAAGCATTTGGCGTTGCTCTTCAAGTTGCCTTTCAAGATCTGCTCTGACGGATGACACCGCCTCCAATACAGCTGTCTGAGAAGTTGAGGCTTTACCAAACACCTTAGTTTTGTTAACACCGCCTCCCATACAGCGCACTCTCCCGTGGTCATCAGTGCCCATCAAATCTGTAAAAATCTTTTCTCGCTTGCTGGGAGAGTTTTGTTGCTCCTCTGGCAGCTCTTCAATTGCATCATTAAACGTAGTATGTAACAAAAACAACATGTTCAATATAAATGTTTTAACTTTAATTAATATTATGAAAATGAAGTTAGAAATGAAAAAAGTATTCTATAGAAGAACAAAACTGAAACAGAAAAGTTTGAAACTTTAACTTACAATCATACGAGAGGTTTCTCGATCTGCAGCCGTTTTGCCCGTGCGCGTAGCTATGAACAAGCTTACGCGATCAGTTGGTAATCCCTCGTCTACTCTCTACAATTTATAATAGAATCATTTGACCAAAAAAAATATATTTATATACGATACAAAAAGAAACATTAATTGACAACTGAGAACTAAATTGAACGATGACAAACCTCTTTTATGACTTTGGGATGGGACTTTTTTCCGGTCCGGTTCAGGTACGCTTGCTTTTCTCGATTCGCTTTATTTGTTTGTGATAATTCCTGAAAAAAAAGATATATTAGTATTAATTTGACTACTTATATAAGACATTCACGATAATAGATTGAGATTAATTTGAAATATACCCGAGCCTTGTCTGTACCCCACATCGCAACAAGTTCAGCCCATTGACCCGCAACGCACGCATGGGGTGAGCCAATGCGTTCCGGTCGGATTTATAAGTCAAATACATTTGTTTCGCCTGACATTTCCATATTACAAAGTCATAAATGAGTAATATTCATAACAAAGTCATAACTGAGTAATATTCATAACTGAGTAATACTTATTATATGCTTGTCTCACCTGATATTTCCAGTCACGCCATTGTTTATTGAGAGCAATATTCATAGCTGAGTAATACTCCGGAGGCGCATTTATATTATCCTATATACACAATTCAACAAAGAAAAAAGAACAATTGTTAGAGAATCATATATAAGATTTTTGACTACGTACTAGAGATTTATGTAAGGAATATGGATTACAACTTACTAGAACGTCTCTCCATACGGCATCTATAACTGCACGGTCCATCTAAGGCCACTCTATAGTTAATGGGAAATGTTTCCCATTTCTAGCAAAATGTCCCAGCTGAGTAGCTAGTTTTGCGTGGTCCCCACCAACTGGTTGACCATATTCATTCCATATTATATTCAATCTCTCTCTACCCTGTTTTCTGGTTGGTTTTGCCAGCCCTCTTCCTTTATTTTTCGAGCCCTCACCTGTTATTAATTCTTTTCTTGGCGGCATATCTGTCATATGACAATTCAATTCTAGCACAAAAATTGGATAAACCAAGTAAAGGACCCATAAATTGTCTTATAATATAGGTATAAGACCTATAAATTTATTATAGGTCTTATGTATCTTATATAAGACCATATATTGGTCTTATATGTCTTATATAAGACCTATAAACAGCAACAACAACACTCAAAAAGAAAAAATGACTGAGATATGCATATGGAAAGTTAAAATACACTCTACTTCGTCCCATAAAAAACAGCAACAGAAACAACAGAGACCTGGGAATTATGAGGCAACAAAGAATATGAACAACAAAGAATGTAAACAACAACAAAGGCAACAAAACAACAACAAAGAATAAAGAATAACAACAAGAATAAAGAATAGCAAACAACAACAAAGAATCGCAACACTCAACAAAGAATAAAGAATGTAAAAACAACAACAAAGAATAAAGAAACAACAACAAAGAATAAAGAAACAAATCAAGTAAAAAAACAAAGCAGACTACTTGGCCTTATAAGTTATGACAAGGATCATTTATCTCAAATATTCAACCAAACTTTCCAAGAAAAAGACTTGTTTGAAACACTTCAATACAATGTGATTTCACGGTTGCACGGTCTTTTTGGTAATGATTTGCGCATTTTTTACAAGGACAATATATTTCTTTAACACCAACAGACTTTTTTGAGAATGCAAAATCGAGAAAGTTGTCAACCCCAGACATATACTCATTTGAAATTCGATTACCCAAATCAATCCAACTTTTGTCCATTTATGACTTGACTTGATATTTTTAACGTTAAAATACAACCTATATATAAGACCGAGAGACACAAATTTTAGAATAAAAATAAACTCATAAACAAACATAGTCTAAATATGTACAACTTTTGGCTCGATATAGATAATATACATTGCTGAAGCCTAGCCTATTAGTCAAGCTTGGGCCCATGATATAGTATAACCCCATGACAACATTCATTCATTCTCTCTCACAAGCCCCCCCCTAATTGAGAAGCTAATTTAAGGAACTAGGTTGATGTGAAAAAGAATTAATGCACATGTGACAAAAGATTTGGAACTATTTTTAGGAACTATAGGTTGAAGTGCGCAACATTATTTTTTGTGTAAGGTCTACGAAGGGTACTTGGATTGAGTTTAGAGCTGATATTAGAGCATAAAGAGGAGGTAAAACCAAGCTTACAGAAGCCAAGGCTCTCTTGTTGATGATGATGGGAATTCATATTCATAGACGAAGAAGCCGAAGCAGAATTGGGAGTAGGGAAAATGCATTCTTTCAAGCACTGGGTAGTACAAGAACAAAGAGTTTGAGATGGCTCAATCATACAGAAAAGAAAACATTTTGCATAACATTCCCTGAAAGAATCAGTTGCACTTGACTTCCCCCCAATCACCATCCCCACAACCATTAAAACCACTAAAAGTCTCCTCACCCTACTATCCCCTCCCATTTTTCCTTAGTCTACTCCACCGGGGTGCATGGTTCATATATGATCTTCACTTCCACTGGAGTGGGTGACTCCGTGCCATAATAATTGTCTATTTTTTATTTTTTAAAAGTTTGATGAAAGTAATGAAAATCATTGAATTTTAATCAACTTTGGTAACAAATTATGAACTTATGTAACATATAATAACAAGTATACTCCTAAAAGTCTCCTCACCCTACTGAATGTTTGTACATTCAGCTGCATTAAGGTTTTCTAATAGCAAACAGACCACTTCTCAATTTCTCTTCTTAAATTTTCCACATTAGAGGATATAATGAGGTCATATCTTACTTTTAACAATAGCTTTGTATCTAGCAAGTACGAGACTGAGATTTGCAAAAAATTAATCCATCCATCCCGAAATAAATGCCCAAAATATTCAAATATTTATATAACAACCACAGGCAACCAAGATTTAGAATCAAACACTAACTGCATGATAATATGGTAAGTCATTCATATGAATTTCATATTGCTATACGCTTATGTAGATTATCTGGTAAGTCATTCCATATCAATTTGAAAAATTTCATGCTGAAAAGTTCAATAGCTTGTAGTAAAGACTAGAAATTGAATTCACTAAATCCAAAATTTTAAGAAAAAATCACCAATATGCAACCAATTAAACTACAGCAAAACAGTAACACTCGTAATTGAACTCACAGACAGATCGACTAAGTGAAAGATGGGAAATTGACCTGATAGAGCTTCGATTAGACGTCGGGAGAGCTTCAATTTCCCTGGCTGGAGGATAGAGAGAGAGAGAGAGAGAAATCAGCAACAACAAAGAACAAAAAAAACCCAGAAACTAAAAGTAAATCAGTAAACACGCATACCTGATTCGTTGTTCACGGTCACCGGAGGTAGGATCGTGCCCTAGGTAAGGTAGAGGAGAGAAAGAGAGACAGAGAAAAGAAAGCGCGAAACTGAATAGGGAAATTGGGTTTCCCGGTATTTAATGACATTTATGGCGGACGCGTATACACCGCCGCATATATGTGTACTATTTACGGCGGACGCGTGTCAACCGCCAAAAATAAGTATCTATTTACGGCGGATACAAACATACCGCCGTATATAACTTCAATCTCATATACGTATATGCCAAATGTACGTACATAACATATTTAAGGCGGCTTACGCCGCCGTATATAACAAATATATACGGCGGTATACACAACCGCCGTATATATTATTTATATACGGCGGACGCGTATCAACCGCCGTATATAACCAATATATACGGCGGTCGCGTATCACCCGCCGTAAATGAGTGCCGTAAATAACCTGATTTCTTGTAGTGATACCGGGTACGAAAGGCAGTCTTGGACACATCATCTGAATGAACCTTCAACTGATGATATCCACTTCTCAAGTCAAGCTTCGAAAAGACTGTTGCACCTTGAAGTTGATCAAATAAATCATCAATGTGAGGTAAAGGATATTTGTTCTTCACCGTCACTTGGTTCAATTGTCTTTAATCAATGCATAGTCTCAAGGACCCATCCTTCTTCCTAAAAAATAACACTGGAGCTCCCCACGGTGAGACACTAAGTCGGATGAATCCCTGATCAAGTAACTCTTGCAACTGAGCCTTCAACTCTTTCAATTCAGCTGGGGCCATTCTATAAGGTGCCTTGGATATTGGAGCGGTACCTGGAAGCAGATCAATCCGAAACTCTATCTCCCTATCCGGAGGCATCACATACTCAGAAGAGAACACATCCGAAAACTCCTTAACTATCGGTACATCCCCAAATTCAGGCAACACTTTAGTGGTATCAAGAACACTAGCCAAGAATCCGATACAACCACAAAACAATAATTTTCTAGCTTTCACATAAGAGATAACACGAATAGTCCCAACCGAAGGAATATCCTCAAAAACAAACTTAGGCATATTCGAGACTGAAAAGGTAACAACCTTCTTATGACAATCAACTAAAGCATGATATTTTCTTAGCCAATCCATACCCAAAATAACATCAAAATCATGTATAGGTAACACTACCAAATTAGCAGGTAACACATGATCACATATATGCACATCACAGGCACGTAACACCTCATCGGTTACCAAACACTCTCCCATAGGAGTTGATACTTGTAGCACATAGCATAGACTCAACAGAAACATGCAATTGCGATGCAAAATGCATGGACACATCAGAATGCGATGAGTCAGGGTCTATAAGTACGCGTGCTCTCATACTTGCTATAAAAATAGTACCTCCTATGACGGTGTAGGAATCTGTCGCTTGTTGTTGATTCACAGCAAAGACCCAGCCCTGAACCTTAGGCCTCCCTGAAGCATCCCTCTTCTGCCCTTGAGAAGTCCCGATGCCACTCCCGGATGGTTGCTTCCTTGGCTTTGGACAATCCTTTTGAAAATGCCCCAACTGACCACAATTCAAACATTTACCTTGTTTCTTCCAACATTGATCCTCTAAGTGCCCCTCCTTCTGACAATAGGTACAAACTTTCTTTGGTTAATTCCCCGGAATATAACCTTGCCTTCGAACACTAGACTGACCTTGCGGCTGTCCTCGGAACTGTGATGTCAATCCTTGACCTCCTCGACTATCTCGACCTTGCTGTTGTCTCCCTTGTCCTCCTCGACTTCCGGTACTTAACCCTTCCGTCTTCCTCTTATGTTCATCAAAATCATGCTCAACATGGTAAGCATGATCCACCGCATCTTGAAAATTTTGAAACTTGTGGGACACTAACTGCGTTTGGATCCCCGTCTTTAATCCCCGAACAAATCTCATGGATTTTCTCTCCTCGGTTGCCACTAGATGAGTGCAATATCTGGATAAATCATTGAACTTGGCCACATACTGAGCCACTGTCATAAAATTCTGCTCCATGTTAAGAAATTCCATCTCCTTTTTATCTTGATCTACTGTTGGAATAAAATGCTCCTTGAATTTCCTTAGAAAATTATCCCAAGTATACGGAACATGAGCCTTATCCCAACTTACCTTTAAAATTCTCCACCAATGCTCTGCTGCACCGGAAAACTTGTAGGCAGCGAATCTAACTCGTTCCTCCACGGTACATCTCAACACATCAAAGATTTTCTCCGTAGCCTCAATCCATCTCTCGGCCTTTGACACATCCGACTCACCATCATAACCAATGGGTTTCAACTTCAAGAATTGATCCAGTCTTCTCTCCTCTCTGCCTTTGATCATTCATAGCCTTCATGGGTGCCTCTAACATTCCTTGAAACATATCTCGGGTCTCCTCTCTTACATTGCCATGGCCTAAAGGTCCGGTCGGATCACCTTCAGCTCCTGCCATAAGGACTTAGTACCTGCATAAAACATTTAACGTCACTCACTCAATCCATACTACCCTCTTAGGTCACGTAGTCACTCTAGACTATCTAAACCTAAGGCTCTGATACCAATTGACGCATCCCGAACCGTGGTCCTACTTGGCCCCACGCCCGGGACGCGCTCGGAAGACGCCTTTATTTTTAAAAACTTTTCGAAATGTCCTTTCTAAAATTTGTCAATTACAAAACATGTTTAACTTATAGAAACTTTTATAAACATTCCATTAAAAGTAACGACATTAACTTGAAAATCCAAACTTAAGGCTTTACAAACCAATATACAACTCCTTTACAAACCAAGGAACATAGTTCCAAAATACAAAATATTTACAATCATTAAAGAGTTGCAAAATAGTGACAACATATCACTCAAGTCTTGTGTATACTAAACCCTTGGTTCTACATTTATATAATGTAACCAACAACAAAATACCTTTCCCCAAAATACAACCCCACTCGGCGTCCTCTCCGTGATCAACTTGGCCTATGCCCTGGCTCGCCTCTATCTAAGAAAGCAATAAAAGGATGGGGTGAGAAAAATCTCATCAAGCTATTATATATGCAACAATATGCTATGAAATCACATTATGAAAGAATATAACAACAACTCCTCATATATATATATATATATATATATATATATATCACAATCTTGTCAACACAAAGAGGGATATAAACAATAACACATAAGTGCAATAATGTAACACTTATGAGGATACTGAGCCAAGGTTTAATCCTCAAAAGGATATCACGATCTGAGCAGCGTCATTAGCTGAAGAAGCAGTTCAGGAACCCATTAACAATATCAACAATACGGGTGAAAATGACATAAAGTCATACCCCAATGTGCAACTAGACTTTACCCACAAAGGGGAGCTAGCCCACTACCCAAACCATGGCCAATGGCAGGGAAAAAGGGACCCATTGTATGGATTATAATGAACTCGGCTCGGGTGCCATTATAATCCCATACCACTGCCCAACAATCAAGTACCAGCTGGACTTTAAATCAAAGAACAGTAATACATACTTGCTTTAAACAATCAATGTATGATTCCAAAGTAGGAAACCATACCAATATAGCATATCAAAATGATAGCAAGATGATAACAAGTATCCATCATAAGTAGCACAAAGGCTAAACAATCCTTGAATCAATTCATTTCAACTTAGGATTCCAAAGTAGGGAACCCTAACAACCACACCATAAAAGATGTCAAACAAGTCCCAAAATATGCAACACATAAGGTCTACACACTTATTATAACCATTCAAGGATGTGACAAGAAGTGCCAACCCTTTTTTAATTTAACAGCTGGAATATGACAGATGCGTCGAATACCTTCTTCTCGTTGGTAGAAGCAGATTGAACAGAGACCGAAAACTGTTGATTAGCAGGTAAGCCTTCGCTTCTCTTCTTCATATCACTGCAGGAGACTCTTTCGTCGATCTCTAAAGAATGGCTTTTGGAAAAAGAGGGATATGGGAGGTGATGTGCACAAATAAATGTAATCCAAGTGTTGAGCAAAGTATGGGGACCATTGATGACTCAACAATAAAGTAATGACCTACGTGGGAAAGTCAGTTGTATTAGTTAAACCGTTGTGGTTGAGCATAGCGACTTGAGAGGGCCACATGGACAAGTTAAAGTAAAAGAGGAGCGAGATCACTGACTCTTGCAAAATGGTGATCAAATTTATGTCAAAGTGTACAAGGCGAATTTAACAAAGGCCTAAGGGGAGAGTAAGCGAGATCATGGTTTATGGTGAGATGGCGATCTCGCTTCCTCTCCTAATATCCCATTCCTGCGTAAGTCAAGTCCGGCGAGATGGAGATCTCGCCTAAGAAGTGTCCAGAATAACTATGATACTTCCCTAACGGTTCCAAACAAAGGACTGACCATCTCTGACACATAAAGGTAGGCATTAAATGAGACAAGAGATAGCTCATACTGTGGGCACACCCAAAATCCTAGAAAGGGAGGAAAGGGAGGCTAAAGTAGGTGGGGGCTAATCAGAAGGAGACACTTATCTTTTGGCCCAAGATAGATGTGATAACATCATATCACCCTATCACGGTATCACTCTATTACCTTATCATCTTATGAAAGTATATATACAACCTTCACCTTTCAGGTCAAGTAAGCCATTTTTCCTATCCTCAAGCTTTATTATCTTCAGTTTGAGATTTCTTCATAAACCAATACTTACTCTCACACCTGATGGGCTTTAGCCAGAGAAGCCCCCGGCTTAGCTTACGGTGTTCACTGTGCAGGTATGAGTTGAACGATCATGCCAGATTTTCTTACGTGAAGTCGACGTGTGGTGCATTCAGCCAATCTCATTTTCTGGTTGCATCAGTTTGGTTTCATTGCCGGAATGAGTTAATCTCCGCCAAAGGCCTTTTTCATCTTCAAGAAATCCAGACTCAAAGTCATTTAGAGATCAGCTTTTGTTGTTGTGTCCATTCAGGTCCAATATTTAAGTAATCTAAAATCCTAGCAACTCCATAGTTGGTAACATAACTCGCAAGCAAATCTCAATCCGAAATAAGAAAGAGATCGAGAAAATGTGATACATTTTACGTAGTTGAACAAAACCAAAAAAAGTATGAAGTCATCTTTATTTCTATCCCACAGTTCCCTCCTAAATTTCCTGCAAAGTAAACAAAAGAGCCGATCAAGCACCCTATTTAGATTGCAGATCTAAAAAGTGTGAATGATTGCTGGGGTTTGATCCAATAAAAACCAACAAACAATTTGTGGAGGGAAATTTGAAAAAAAAAATCATTAAAAAGAAAATATAATCCAAAACACACTAAAAATGTTTAAGTAGTAGAAGTGTCAACCCTCTTTTAATTTCACAGTCGGAAAATGATAGATGCACCGGATACCTTCTTCTCATTGGTGGAAGCAGATTGAACATAAATCGGGAACTGTTGATTAGCAGGTAAGCCTTTGCTTCTCCTCTTCATACCACTGCGAGAGACTCTTCCATCAATCACTAAAGTGTGGCTTTTGGAAAAAGAGGGACATGGGAGGTGATGTGCAGAAATAAAATGTAACCCAAGTGTTGAGCAAAGTATGGAAATCACGGATGACTGAGCAATAAATAATGACCTACGTGGGAAAGTCAGCTATATTAGTCAAACCGTTGTGGTTGAGCATAGCGACTTGAGTGGGACACCTGGACAAGCTAAAGTAAAAGAGTAGTGAAATCACTGACTCTGGCGAAATGGTGATCTCGCTTATGTCACAGTGTACAAGGCAAATTGAACAAAGGCCTAAAGGGAGAGTAAGCGAGATCATGGTTCATGGGGAGATGGTGATCTTTCCTACTCTCCTGATATCCCAATCCTACATAGAGATCATCAATCAAGGCGAGATGGAGATCCCGCCTAAGATGTGTCTGGACTAACTATGATACTTCCCTAACAGTTCCAGACAAAGGACTGACCATCTCTGACACATAAAGGCAGGCATTAAATGAGACAAGAGACAGCTCCTGTTGTTGGTGCCCTCGAAATCCTAGAAAAGGTGAAAAGGTCGGCTAAAGTAGGTGGGGCTAATCAGAAGGAGACATGTGTCATTTGGTCCAAGATAGCTGTGATAACATTATATCACCTTATCACCTTATCACCTTATCATCTTATGTGAGTATATATACAACCTTTACCTTGCAGGTCAAGTAAGCCATTTTTCCTATCCTCAAGCTCTATTCTCTTCAGTTTGAGCTTTCTTCGTAAACCAATACTTACTCTCACAATGGAGGGGATTTAGCTGGAGAAGCCCCCGGCTTAGCTTACAGTGTTCACTATGCAGGTCTGAGGTGGACGATCGTGCCAAATTTTCTTACGTGGAGTCGACGTGTCATGCATTCAGCCAAGCTTGTTTTCTGGTAGCATCAGTTTGGTTCCATTGCTGGGAAGGTGTTCATCTCCGCCAAAGGCATTTTTCATCTTCAAGAAATCCAGACTCTAAGTCATTTAGAGATCATCGTTTGTTGTTATGTCTAGTCATGTCCAATGAGCCCATGTGGACCTCAAAAGCGAGAAACCTTAGATCGGTTGTGGAGATTCCCACCCCCTCAAGAATCTGGATGACCCACCTCAAAATTCTCGGGATACCTTCCAAATGGGGACGTCAAGAAGGAATCACCAATCCCCTTTGGGGTCTAAGAGAGGAGAAGGAAGGACTAAGAAAGACAAGGAGAAGGATGTCGTTGCAGCAGAAAAGGTGGCCAGGGCTCAAGAGGCGCTATACATCAACCAAAAGAATGAGTTGCTGCTCCAAGTGCTGAAGACCAATCGAAAGCTGGAGGAGTTGGGAGAGATGCCTTCGGTGCTCCCAAAAGAGATAATAGGAGACATCCTGCTAACATCATCAAAAGTACCAGAGCCTAGCAGAGGTGATAGAGCGAAACGAAGCAAGGAGGTGACTAAGGGAAAGTTGAGAGAGCGGAAAGTGCCATCTCTATCCAGGAGAAGGAATGACTGCAAAGGATAAGGGAGCCTAGGAAGTCGAGTTGAAAAGTAAGGGAGAAGGAGAGCGAGCACATGGAGAAATTGAAGTTGCGACATGACAAGGAGAAAGAGGAGAAAAGAAAAAGGAGAAGGGTTCACTATGTACAAGGAGAGGGAGAAGATTCTTTGTAATGACCCTAATCCTAGGCACCATTTTAGCATCCTATTATATACATTTTATGGTATTTGTTGACTTTATGTGCCCATTCTATGTCTTTGATTATTTATGAAAAGTTAGGAGGGTTATGAAATAACTTTAAAGCTTTAGGGTTTAATTGGAAATAAGATAAAGTGTTGGGGTGAAGTTATAATAATTGAAAATAAATAAAATATTATAAGTGTTCAAGGTGTGTTGTGTAAAGATTTGAAGTAGAGGTGTTAGTTGCATTCTTTAGACCTTGGGGGACTTAATTGAATATAGTGGATAGATTTCATTTAAATTAGTCAAGGGAGGCCATGCTTCTTACTTTTTCATCATTCTCTTCTTTAACCTGCCCAAAATCTCCATGGAAACCCATCCTTAGACCTTCTCTTCCAAAAATCATAACAAATTCAATCCATTTTCATTTTACGATCCGTTTGCATATTCTTGTTTGTGGCGTCGAGGGGAGCGCATCAAGCCGAAAAAATAGTTATTTCATCTCGTGTGGTTAAAGTGAGTTATTATGACTTCCCTTCAAAACTAGCTCATGAAATGTTTGATTTTGATATTGGGTTGTTATAATTGTTGTTTGATATTTTAGAACACTTTCTTGGAGTTGAGAAATTGGTTAGTGACCTAAATATAGTGTTGATGTTCATGGAAGTTGATAAAGAGTAAAAGGGTATGGGTTAAATCGAATTAAGGAAGTTTAACATGAAATGTGGTAGAGTATTGTGTAAAATAACTAAGTAGTAAGTGGTTTAGGTCTATCTTATTTTGGTTGGGATGGTTGGTATGAGTTTTGATGAAGATAGTAACCTTTTTATGTTTTCAAAACAGAGTAAAAATGGGTTTTGGTTATTTAGTTTTTGGGTTGTTGTTGAAGTTCTGTTGCTGATGTCTGATTTTAGCCGTGGCACGAGTTGTGCCCCTTGGCACGAGTCGTGCCCATGGCCCATTCGTGGAAACGACTCGTGGAAAACTTGGCCAACCTTGCTAATTAGTTTGGGGATGAAATGGCATGAGTCATGCCATAGGGAACGAGTCGTGACATGCCCTGCATCACTGAACCATTTTTCAAGCTGCAGAAATCTATTCAACCTAGAACATAATTGAACCCCCTTTAACTATAATTAAAGTAGAACAACTTAGCTACGCTATGATATCTTAATTGGTCAAAATGGAATGGTGGAAGTAGTTTAAATATTTCTCGGAAAATGCTTGGCAGCCTTATTTGGCAACTTCACCAAAGTGACTCCAACTTGGTAAATTGATCTTGGACCTTTTTAGGGGGTAATGTATTGTTACACATTGATCATGTATGGCTGGTTTATGATGCATTGTAGCCTTACTTGAGTTCATATCCATGGTTTGTGATATAAATGGTGTATGAAATGTATGTTACACTATGGTATTGATTTGAACATGTGTATGATTTACCATGTTGTTATATTTCTTATCCCTTGGGTGGATTTTATTTCAAGTAACTATTATGTGATTGAACTTGTGTTAATCAGCTGATGTTTAGGGGTATAGCGGAATACGATCAATTATGGAAAATGTGACCTAATGTGATCGAATTACGTTATACCTGTGACTGTTCCCTTCTATGGCCACAGAATGGGGTTATAGCATCTGTATTGAGCCAAAAGCCTTACAGAGTTGCTAGTGTCTTATATGGTTCCCTGAAAAATGGGTCTTATAAGAAGTGAATATGCCTAAGCAGTTCACAAATGAGTGGAGTTTTATCTCCCAATGTTGTACGACTTATGATTCAGACGGGAAAAGGTAAACCAAGGTAACGTAAGGTGCTTACGGCTTTTCCAATGTGTTATATGCACCTTGTTATGTGTTGCATCTTACTTGGCATATTGATGCATTCATAATAGCTTGCTGAGATTTATTCTCACCCCTCTCCCTTTAATGTTTTTAGATCCCGAGACAGGCGGACCAGCCCAGTAAGGACGGAAAGGAGTTTGGAAGTTGTCTTTTGGGATTGTCGGGGTATGTATAGGTTGGCGTTGAAAGTTGTATTTTGGTACAACTCCTTTATGGCGTTTGTGATATAAAAACTTGGTTTCAACGTTATTTCCGAAATCTTTTGTAACTAAAACAGGTTCTTACTTTTAAAGTTGTTCAACTCTTCCTCCAAGTGGAGATGAATGGAGTTAGTTTATAATGGTTGTGTTAAGGATGTTTAAGTGTGCAAGTTAAGTCAAAGTTTTAAAAAAAAATTAGGTAGTTTTGAGTTTCTTTGGGGACGCTTCCACTCGGGACACGTGTTAGGTTCCGGGTCGAGGTCTCCATAGTTGGTATCAGAGCTCAATTTAGAGTTCAAGGGTAGAGGTCTAGCTTAAGTGAGAGTGTACGATAACTGACGCCGAGTGTTTAATGCAGGAGTTTGTTCTAATGGCGGGAAATGATGACGATCAGACACGGGCTCTGGGCAATGTTGGTAATTTGAATGCAGAAATGATGGAATGTTCCGAGTATTTCTACAAAATATGGTGAATCCAGGTAGGGCTCAACAGCAACCAGAGGGTAGGCAAGGGCACGGCCTAGAGAAATTTGTGAAGATGGCACCCCCAAATTTCAATGGGGTCCGGATCCATTGAAGGCGGAGAGATGGCTTGAAGCTATGAATAAGATTTTTGCAGCAATGGAGAGCCCGGATGCAGAAAAAGTGAGATGCGCTGTCTTCAAGTTAGAAGGACCTGCTGAACATTGGTTGCAAGTAGTGAAGGATGGCTGGGATCGGGACCATACACCGCAAACGTGGGAGAACTTCACACGCAAGTTCCGGGATTATTTCATTCCAATGGTTACAAGGGACAAGAAGGAGGTCGAGTTTTTGAGATTGGAGCAAGGGATAATGACCATAGCACAGTATTCTGCAAAGTTTATAGAGTTAGCCCGATATTGCCCTCATTTGGTGCCGGAAGAAGAGAGAGGGGTCTACCGGTTTGTGAAAGGGTTAAGGTTGGAGTTCAGGAAGCAGTTGTTGACGCATGACTTCATCAACTACCAAGCGGCCGTGAATATGGAATATCGGATTGAGAATGATATTGAAGAGCATCGTGGTAAATCTGAAGGTGGAAGTGGAAGTAAGCATAAATTCCAAGGTCAAGGTTCTGGACAGAATAGAGGACATCAAAGGTCATCAGCTCTGGGGGCAGGCAAAGGAGGAAATGCGGCGGCTTCGATAACCCGTTCGACTTCAAGTCAATCTGGGACGGAGTGTGGGTTTTGCAAGAAGGTTGGACATTCTGAGGATAGGTATTGGAGCAAGCAAGGAAAATTTTTAGAGTGTGGGGCAGCATGCCATTTCAGGAAGAATTGACCTAAGTGGCAACGAAAGCAAGCTTCGGGTAGTGGACAAGGGGGACAAGGTGGTGGTGTAAAGAGAGATAAAGAAGGGAAACCCAAGGATAGAGTTCAAGGGAGAGTGTTTTCCTTGGGTAGAGGAGAGGTCAATCCTAATGCCGTCATTAGAGGTATAGTCCCTGTCTCAGGAGTTAAGGCCATCTCATTTTGCATTTGCATTGCATAAATTGCCTGAATCTATACCTTACGTGTTGGAGGTTTCTACTCCTATGGGTGAGTGCCTAGCATCTTATTTGGTCTATTATGGTTGTGATGTGACTATATGTGGGCATGTATTGCCAGTGGATTTGGTAGAGTTACCAATTCGAGACTTTGATGTGATTCTTGGGATGGATTGGTTGAGTCAGTGTCATGCTTTGGTAGACTGTCATAGAACGCGAGTCTCATTTGCTATGCCAGATGTGCCTACTTTAATATTTGATGCAGACAAATATATGTTCGGTATACATGTTATTTCTGCTTTAAAGGCCAGAAAAATGCTATCTAAAGGGTGTGTGGGGTACTTGGCTTATGTGGTAGATTCAAGTAAGAAATCCCCTGAATTAGCTCATGTTTCGGTGGTTAATGAATTTAGTGATGTGTTTTCAAGTGAGTATTCTATGCCTCCAGATTGTGAGGTAGAGTTTTGTATTGACCTAGTGCCCGGTATCGCACCTATTTCTAAAGCACCCTATAGAATGGCTCTGGCTGAGTTAAAGGAGTTAAAGACTCAATTGCAAGAATTGCTAGACCGGGGTTTCATTCGTCCAAGTGTGTCACCGTGGGGAGCACCTGTTTTATTTGTTCGGAAGAAGGATGGTACCTTGATATTATGTATCGACTATCGTTTGTTGAACCAAGCAACCATAAAGAATAAATACCCTCTTCCGCACATAGATGACTTGTTTGACCAACATCAGGGTTCCGTTATCTATTCTAAACTTGATTTGAGAAGCGGATACCATCAGTTGAAGATTAGACCGGATGACATTGCAAAGACAGCCTTTAGAACGAGATATGGTCACTATGAGTTCGTGGTGATGCCTTTCGGGTTGACTAATGCTCCGGACGTATTCATGGATATGATGAACCGTATCTTTAAACCATATCTTGACAGCTTTGTAGTGGTATTCATAGACGACATCCTTGTTTACTCAAAATCCCGAGAAGAGCATGAAAATCATTTGAGGATTATCTTATCAGTTCTTTGTGAGAAGCAGTTGTTCGCCAAGTTCAGCAAGTGTGAGTTTTGGTTTGAGCAGATCTCTTTCTTGGGCACGTGATGTCTACTTCAGGGATTTCCGTGGATCCTTCAAAAATCAAAGCCGTAGTCAATTGGAAGCAACCTTCAACTGTGGCTGAGGTTCGCAGCTTTCTTGGTTTGGCGGGGTATTATTGAAGGTTCATTGAGGGTTTTTCTCGAATTGCAACTCCGTTGACAAGATTGACTCGGAAAGATGTATCTTTTATATGGGATTCCAAATGTGAAGCAAGTTTCAATGAGTTGAAGAAAAGGTTGACATCAGCTCCTGTTCTTACTCTTTCGAATTGTTAGTGTTATGCCCTAGGCCTATGATTGATCGACTTATGTGTTGACATTATTTATTATTATATGAGATGTTTATCATTTGATTATTATATATGCTTTGTATATTTGTTTATAATAATCTCCGTCGCTAATTATTAAGAGAATAACTAGTATAATTGTCAATGGATAATCATACGATGATTATATGCATAGAGATGCACATTAAAATTATGGGTACTTGTTAGAGAACAGGTGACTGGACTTGACCCGCATGAGATTTATGTCATGGTCAAATGTCATAATTAAATCTCATAAGGTTACTTCATTTAGTCCCTAGACCTGAGATTATCATGACCTTACATATGATGAAAGTCATGTTTGATTTTAGTCAAATGGTATCTTAACACGATATTTATAAAGGCTAATTTTGGCATGATCGGATTCATGATGGGAAGGATGATAAGTCAAGATGGAATTTGTCCCTCGATAGAGAGATATTTTGCTTGGGCCCCTCGATGAGTGATAATGATGAAAGTGTATGGCTGTACCCCAATATGATTGGAATTATTATTATACTCAAGAATCGAGAAAGCATTGAACAAAGACAAGTTGATGAGGACCATGACTTGTGTTCAATATAACATCGTGAGACAAAGAGAGAAATGGAAGTGTACCATTGGAAACGTGAACTCTTACGTTACATTATTTGGGTAGACATAATGGCTTGCTAGAGTCCGCTTATATCTTGTGAGGGTTGATATGATCGAACTCATTGCCAACATAATGTAATCCTATTGGGTCACACACAACTAGAATGTATTAATTAAACCATGGGGAGAATGATTGAGAAAAGCTGTGGTGACTCATTGTATCGCGCGACAGATCTTGGCCACGTGCCTCGTCTGGTCGTGCGACACTCTAAGTCCACAAAGTTATTTTTGGACTGGTTTCCTAATTCGATTAGGAAACACATATTGATACTAAAGTAGTATAAATATAACAGTCCGTCAACCCTAGAAGGTTAGCCGAAATTCTCAAAAGAAAATCACAAACATATTCTCAATATTATTCCAAGGTTTATAGGATCTGACAATCTTCAAGAAACCGTTCTTGGATCCATTCAAAGGTGTGGATATCGAAAGAGGGTCTTCGCTCGTTCATCGATCAAGGCCTAGAGTTCAAGCAAGTTGAAGAACGAAGTTTGTGATTCGAAATCACATAATCAAGTCGTTCGATAGCTCAAGAACGGAAAGCGTTCAAGGTTGGTTACATCTATCTCATAGTTTTCAAGTTAATTATATAGAACGGATCCTAGGGCTTCTTGGGTTTTATGTTATTTGATGTTTTATTCCGCTGCGCATGGACCCGTAAAACCCAATAGTGGTATCAGAGCCCCGTTCGTATCATTAAGTTTGAATTAACATGCTAGAAAAAGTAATATAAATTGTTTATATGTTCTTTTGCATGTTATATATGTGATAGATTAATTGTTTTTGAAACAATATGCTTAAATCGTATTCTATTGATATTGAATTAAATCTGTTAAAAGTCGTTTGCATGATTTAATTGCTCTGTGAAATAGAATTGATTGAATTCTGCAAATCTGCTAACAGTAGTTTTGTGTCACGCGACATTGCTTGCCAGTGTCACGCGACAGAGTTTGGCCTATGGCTTCTCTCAGTCGTGCGACATATCGTGACTCTGTAAGTCCATGTCACGCGACAGAACTAGCCCAGTCTGGGCAGAATTAGTTTGTTGAACAATTATGCTAATCTGTGAATGTGTTTACAATCTGATATGTTTATGTGTTAATCTGGATGCTATAAATTGAGTTTATAGGGCTATGCTAGATTAATTTATCGTTTATGCATGCTTAATTGATTAAAATATGATTTTATTAATTGTTGCGATGCATGATTTATTTGTTCTTACGTGTTAAGAAATTTTATGTTTAGTTGAAACATTGCATTGTAGTTTCCTAATATGTTTAGATTTAGACATTAAAATTTTGATTTTATGATTGTTTATGGAAACAAGTCATAATTACGTGAAATTTAAAAGGAAACTGATTGTTTATAAAAGGT
This sequence comes from Adenophora triphylla var. japonica, assembly GCA_022495995.1. Taxonomy (NCBI): domain Eukaryota; kingdom Viridiplantae; phylum Streptophyta; class Magnoliopsida; order Asterales; family Campanulaceae; genus Adenophora; species Adenophora triphylla. The sequence goes on from JAFEMH010005988.1 coordinate 91,920, forward strand.
AGTGATTATGTTGCCAAATCAGAGCTGATTTCTGATTGTGCATGTCTAGGAGAGTTCTGTCGAAGGAAGAGTTGGTACTTAAGTAGTCCTTGTGACTCACCTATCTTCCTGGGAACTTACCTGGTGCACAGTTATGACTATCTTTTCTGATATGCTTATAATCTACCTTAAAGAACCTTCATTTAACTTTTAAGTTCTTTATGCCAATTCATGATTAAAACACTTGAGACCATTCGGATAGTTTTGGGTAGGCTTGCCATAGCAAGGTGCTTTGATTCTATTCGAATGCGAGCAAGATGAGGAAATGGTGGTTCCTATACGTTTAAAGTGAATGAACTTAATTGGGTTATCAAAATGGTTTTGGACCCAAGGCATAAGATGAGATTAAAATATGCCTAGACATATGATGTCTTGAATAAATCTCATAAAAGATCTAAGAGTCATATATGTGATATGATTGATGTTTTCTACCTAATTAATTTAATTTTGAGCGGTTTGCCATAGCAAACTTGAAATTAAATTAAAGTTGAATCTTAGCCCATTAAATGTATATTATGCTTATTTGTATTGGAAGTGTATAATTTAGTGGGAGCATTTTATATAAATGCATTATACTTCTCATATGATATGTTTACTTATATGTGTTCATATTTTATGTATATCTTTTTGTAGAATAAATGGCATCAAACAATAATCACCTGTCACTGCGATCTCTCCTTGAGAAGGAGAAGTTGGAAGAGAATGGTACAAACTATATGGATTGGATCCGTAGCGTGAGAATTGTTCTCAGGCAAGAGGAAAAACTGTACGTTCTCGAGGAACCTATTCCACCTGAACCTGCTGCCAATGCTACTAGGGCAGTGATGGACCAATATCTGAAGCACAAGCGTGACTCTACAGATGTTGGTTGCCTCATGCTCTCCGCCATGTGTAAGAACCTTCAGAAGGATCTTGAGCACTTGGGGACAGTTGATCTAAACAATCGACTGATGGAAATGTTCCAAGTACAAGCTAGGCAAGAAAGGTACAACACAGTTAAGGTCTTGACCTCATGCAAGATGATTGAAGGACAAGCTGTTGGTCCTCATGCTCTTAAGTTGAAGGGCTACATTGAGCATCTTGAAAGGCTCGGCTTTCCAATTAGCCAAGAGTTGGCTACCGACATAATATTGAATTTATTACCTAAAAGTTTTAGTAATTTCATAATGCACTATAACATGGGTGGAATGAATAAAAACCTTTCCGAGTTAGTTCAAATGTTGAACACTGCGGAAACCAATATTGTCGAGAAGAAAACCGACCAAGTGCTGATGGTTAACAAGGGGAAGGGTTTCAAGGGTAAAGGAAAGGCAAAAGTTGTTAATCCTAAGGCAAATGTTGATAAACCCAAAGAGGCTTCCAAGCCTAAAGAGGCTAAGCCCAAGTCCCAAGAGGATGCAGTCTGCTTCCATTGAAATGAGATTGGACATTGGAGGAGAAAATGCGCAAAATACAAGGAAGCACTGAAGAAGAGCAAAGGAGTTGCTTCGACTTCAGGTATCTTTGTTATAGATATATTCCTATCTACTTCTATTTCTTGGGTATTGGATACCGGATGTGGAACTCACATTTGTCTAAATGTGCAGGGTCTAAAGAACAGAAGGATGCTTAAGGAAGGTGAAGTGGACCTACGTGTGGGGAATGGAGCAAGAGTTGCTGCATTAGCCGTAGGAACTTATGAAGTTACTTTACCTAGTGGACTAATACTTGTTTTGAACAATTGTTATTACGTTACAGCTTTAAGTAGGAATATTATTTCGATTTCATGTTTGGATAATGAAGGTTTTAATTTTCTTATATGTGATAAGAAATTTTCCATTTATAAGAGTGATATGCATTATTGTACTGCTGTTTCATTCAATGGCCTTTATATCCTTGATGTTGAAAATCGTGATAATGATGTCTATAACATTAACAAGAGATCTAAACCCAATGATGTAAACCACACTTACTTATGGCATTGTCGTCTTGGCCATATAAATGAGAAACGCATTTCTAAACTCCACAAAGATGGATTTTTAGACTCACATGATTATGAATCTTATGAGACATGCGAATCTTGTTTACTTGGCAAGATGACCAAGGACCCATTTACCAAAACCGATGAAAGGGCGAGCGACTTATTAGGACTCATACATACCGATGTATGTGGGCCTATGAGTAGCGATGCTAGGGGAGGATTTCGGTACTTCATAACATTCACTGATGATTATAGTAGATTTGGATATGTTTATCTAATGAAACATAAAAGTGAATCGTTTGAGATATTTCGAATATTTCAAAATGAGGTGCAAAACCAACTTGGCAAAACTATTAAAGTACTTCGATCCGATCGAGGTGGTGAATATTTGAGCCAAGAATTTGACAGTCATCTTAAGAGTTGTGGAATCGTTTCAGAACTCTCTCCACCCGAAACACCACAATGGAATGGTGTGTCTGAGAGGAGGAATAGAACCTTGTTGGACATGGTTCGTTCTATGATGAGTCAAGTTGAGCTTCCTTTATCCTTTTGGGGACATGCACTAGAAACTGCTGCTTTCACTAAAAACAGAATTCCTACCAAATCGGTTCAAAAGACCCCATATGAGATGTGGCATGGAAGAAAACCTAGTTTATCTTTCATGAAGATTTGGGGTTGCGATGCATATGTCAAGAAGTTAACTTCTGACAAGATAGCACCTAAGTCTGATAAATGTGTTTTCGTGGGATATCCTAAGGAAACCAAAGGAAACTATTTCTACAACCGAAACGAGAACAAAGTGTTTGTTGCTCGAAATGGTACTTTCTTAGAAAAGGAGTTTCTTCGCAAAGGAACCAGTAGGAGTAAAATAGATCTCGAAGAAATCCGAGAACCCGAAAACAACATTGAACCTCTGGTAGAAACTGAATCAAGTTCACAAGTAGTTGTGGAACCGGTTCAAGATGTACAAGTTCTTCGCCGAAGTGGTAGATCACGATCCGAACCCAAGAGATATGGATTTCTCATTACGAAAAATGATGAAGTGGAGTTAATCGAAAATGATGAACCTACTTGCTATCAAGAGGCGATGTCCGCTCCTGATTCGGAAAAATGGCAAGAGGCCATGAAGTCCGAATTACAATCCATGGCTGATAATCAAGTTTGGAACTTGATTGATCCACCCGAAGGTGTAAAAACCATAGGGTGCAAATGGGTCTTCAAGAAGAAGACCGACATGGATGGGAAGTTGCACACCTATAAGGCTAGGCTCGTGGCTAAGGGATATAGGCAGATTCATGGCATCGACTATGATGAAACCTTTTCGCCTGTAGCTATGCTTAAGTCTATTAGAATTTTAATTGCCATAGCCGCATATTATGACTATGAGATATGGAAAATGGATGTCAAAAAAGATTTCCTTAATGGGAAGTTACTTGAGGATGTATACATGATACAACCTGAAGGATTTGTCAGTCCAGAAAATTCTAACAAGGTGTGTAAGTTGCAGAAATCCATTTATGGATTGAAGCAAGCTTCTAGGAGTTGGAATCTACGTTTTGATGAAGCAATCAAGAAGTTTGGCTTTATCAAGAACGAAGATGAACCTTGTGTATACAAGAAAATTAGTGGGAGCGTAGCACTATTCTTGGTGTTGTATGTCGACGATATCTTACTCATTGGAAATGACATTCCTGCACTACAAACTGTCAAGTCTTGGTTGGGAAAGTGCTTTTCAATGAAAGATATGGGCGAAGCTGCATATATCCTTGGTATCAAGATCTATAGAGATAGATCCAATAGGATGATTGGTTTAAGTCAAAGTACTTATATTGACAATGTTCTTAGAAGATTCCAAATGGAAAATTCTAAAAGAGGAAACTTGCCAATGTTACATGGTATATCTCTTAGCAAGAATCAAAGTCCTAAGACTAATGATGAGCGAAAGAGAATGAATGGTATTCCATATGCTTCGGCAATTGGGTCTATCATGTATGCTATGTTATGTACTAGACCCGATGTCTCGTGTGCTCTAAGCATGACGAGTCGGTACCAATCGGATCCCGGCGAACCACATTGGATAGCAGTCAAGAATATCCTTAAGTACTTACGAAGAACTAAGGATGTATTCTTGGTCTTTGGAGGAATGGAAGAAGATCTTGTAGTGAAAGGCTACACAGATGCTAGCTTCCAAACCGAAAAGGATGATTTCAGATCGCAGTCTGGATTTTTGTTTACGCTTAATGGAGGCACTGTGAGTTGGAAAGTTCCAAGCAAAGTACCGCCGCTGATTCTACAACTGAAGCTGAGTACATAGCCGCATCTGATGCAACTAAGGAAGCAGTTTAGATCAAAAAGTTCATTAGTGATTTGGAAGTCGTTCCAAGCATCAGAGATCCTATTGAACTTTACTGTGATAACAATGGTGCCATTGCACAAGCAAAGGAACCAAGGTCACACCAGAGATCCAAATATATACTTCGATGTTTCCACATTATCCGAGAGATATGTGAAAGGGAAGACATAAAGATATGCAGAGTAGACACTGATGACAACGTGACAGACCCATTAACTAAGGCTCTCCCGCAAGCTAAGCATGATGGTCATGTTAGGTCCATGGGTATTCGATACATGGGAGATTGGGCCTAGTGCAAGTGGGAGACTGTTAGTGTTATGCCCTAGGCCTATGATTGATAGACTTATGTGTTGACATTATTTATTATTATATGAGATGTTTATCATTTGATTATTATATATGCTTTATATATTTGTTTATAATAATCTCCGTCCCTAATTATTAAGAGAATAACTAGTATAATTGTCAATGGATAATCATACGATGATTATATGCATAGAGATGCACATTGAAATTATGGGTACTTGTTAGAGAACAAGTGACTGGACTTGACCCGCATGAAATTTATGTCATGGTCAAATGTCATAATTAAATCTCATAAGGTTACTTCATTTAGTCCCTAGACCTGAGATTATCATGACCTTACATATGATGAAAGTCATGTTTGATTTTAGTCAAACGGTATCTTAACACGATATTTATAAAGGCTAATTTTGGCATGATAGGATTCATGATGGGAAGGATGATAAGTCAAGATGGAATTTGTCCCTCGATAGAGAGATGTTTTGCTTGGGCCCCTCGATGAGTGATAATAATGAAAGTGTATGGCCGTACTCCAATATGATTGGAATTATCATTATACTCAAGAATCAAGAAAGCATTGAACAAAGAAAAGTTGACGAGGACCATGACTTGTGTTCAATATAACATCGTGAGACAAAGGGAGAAATGGAAGTGTACCATTGGAAACGTGAACTCTTATGTTACATTATTTGGGTAGACATAATGGCTTGCTAGAGTCCGCTTATGTCTTGTGAGGGTTGATATGATCGAACTCATTGCCAACATAATGTAATCCTATTGGGTCACACACAACTAGAATGGATTAATTAAACCATGGGGAGAATGATTGAGAAAAGCTGTGGTGACTCATTGTATCGCGCGACAGATCTTGGCCACGTGGCTCGTCTGGTCGTGCGACACTCTGAGTCCACAGAGTTATTTTTGGACTGGTTTCCTAATTCGATTAGGAAACACATATTGATACTAAAGTAGTATAAATATAACAGTACGTCAACCCTAGAAGGTTAGCCGAAATTCTCAAAAGAAATTCACAAACATATTCTCAATATTATTCCAAGGTTTATAGGATCTGACAATCTTCAAGAAACCGTTCTTGGATCCATTCAAAGGTGTGGATACCGAAAGAGGGTCTTCGCTCATTCATCGATCAAGGCCTAGAGTTCAAGCAAGTTGAAGAACGAAGTTTGTGATTCGAAATCACATAATCAAGTCGTTCGATAGCTCAAGAACGGAAAGCGTTCAAGGTTGGTTACATCTATCTCATAGTTTTCAAGTTAATTATATAGAATGGATTCTAGGGCTTCTTGGGTTTTATGTTATTTGATGTTTTATTCCGCTGCGCATGGACCCGTAAAACCCAACACGGATGGTTGCGAGAATTTTGTCATTTACAGTGATGCCTCGAAGGCAGGGTTGGGATGTGTACTAATGCAAAATGGGAGAGTGATTGCGTATGCCTCTAGGAAGTTATCACCGGCAGAACAGAATTACCCTACTCATGACATGGAATTGGCTGCGATTGTGTTTGCGTTGCATAAATGGAAACATTACCTTTATGGGGCAAAATTCGAGATTTTCACCGACCACAAGAGTTTGAAGTATTTGTTCACACAAAAGGAGTTGAATAACCGGCAAAGAAGATGGTTAGAGTTCTTAAAAGATTTTGATTGTGTGATTTCATATCATCCGGGGAAGGCACATGTAGTGGCGGATGCGATTAGCCGAAAGGCATATGTGTCAACTTTGAGTTCCCGAGAGTTGAGGAGTGAAATAATAATTGCGAATGTGCGAGCAGTTCCTACCTTGTATGGGGATTTGATGGAAGCTCAACAAAGTCATCCGGAGTTGAAGAAAATTTTGGGCCAAGTGCAAGATGGCAAAGCCGGGGAGTTCGCGTTGAATAGAGATGGAATTTTAACTTTTCAAGGCAGAATTTGTGTTCCTTCATCACCGGAGATCAAGAGGCGTGTGTTAGAAGATGGTTATAAATCCAAGTTTGCTATTCATCCGGGTAGTACGAAGATGTACCAAGATTTGAAGCGAGGTTATTGGTGGAGTGGGATGAAAAGAGAGATTGCGGATTATGTGTCCAAGTGTTTAACTTGTCAATAGATCAAGGCCGAGCATCATAGACCGACGGGGCTACTTCAACCATTAGACATTCCGGAGTGGAAATGGGAAGGGATTTCAATGGATTTTGTAACGGGTTTGCCTCTTACCACGAAGAAGATGGATGCTATTTGGGTTATCGTGGATAGATTGACGAAATCGGCTCATTTTCTTCCCGTGTCAACTAAATTTTCGATTGAGAGGTTAGCTCAGTTATATATGAAGGAAATTGTTAGACTCCATGGATTTCCCGTTAGCTTTGTTTCAGATCGAGATCCGAGATTCACTTTGATAATTTGGAGAGCATTGCATGAAGCTTTGGGTTCTAAACTATGTTTTAGCATGGCATTCCATCCTCAAACCGACGGTCAGTCTGAGAGAACCATTCAAATACTTGAGGATATGTTACGGGCTTGTGTGATGGATTTTCAATTGTCTTGGGAAGATCATCTACCGTTAGTCGAGTTTGATTACAACAACAGTTACCAGTCTAGCATTGAGATGGCTCCGTATGAGGCATTGTATGGTAGGAAGTGTAGATCTCTTATGTGTTGGGATGATGTTGGTGAAGCAAGGCTTTGGGGTCCGGATTTGGTTAGAGATTCAACAGAGAAAATCAAGGTGATCCGCGATAGATTGAAGACAGCTCAGAGTAGATAGAAAAGCTACGCCGACAATAGAAGACGAGACTTATCTTTCCAAGTTGGTGACTTCGTGTTTTGAAGGTCTCTCCGAGGACGGGAATTAAAAGATTTGGTAATAAGGATAAATTGGCTCTGAGATTTGTTGGTCCATTTGAGATTTTAGAAAAGAATGGGGATTTGGCTTACCGGTTAGCGTTGCCTCCATCCTTTTCATTACTTCATGACGTGTTTCATGTTTCCATGTTGAGAAAGTATTGTCATGATCCCTCCCATATTTTGAGTTCTCCTCCCGAAGAGATTCAAGCGGATATGTCCTATATTGAAGAACCGTTGAGAGTCTTGGAGTTTCAAGTTAAGGAATTGAGAACTAAGAGCATTCTGATAGTGAAGATCCTATGGAAGAATCATACCAGTGAAGAAGCAACGTGGGAGCTAGAGTCGGAAATGAGAGAGAAATACCCTTGGTTGTTTGAGCGTACAAGTAAGTCCTTTTAAAATTCGAGGCGAATTTTCTTTAAGGGGGAGTGAGTGTAACAACCCTAATCCTAGGCACCATTTTAGCATCCCATTATATACATTTTGTGCTATTTGTTGACTTTATGTGCCCATTCTATGTCTTTGATTATTTATGAAAAGCTAGGAGGGTTATGAAATAACTTTAAAGCTTTAGGGTTTAATTGGAAATAAGATAAAGTGTTGGGGTGAAGTTATAAAAATTGAAAATAAATAAAATATTATAAGTGGTCAAGGTGTGTTGTGTGAAGATTTGAAGTAGAGGTGTTAGTTGCATTCTTTAGACCTTGGGGGACTTAATTGAATATAGTGGATAGATTTCATTTAAATTAGTCAAGGGAGGCCATGCTTCTCACTTTTTCATCATTCTCTTCTTTAACCTCCCCAAAATCTCCATGGAAACCCATCCTTAGACCTTCCCTTCCAAAAATCATAAAAAATTCAATCCATTTTCATTTTACGATCCGTTTGCATACTCTTGTTCGTGGCGTCGAGGGGGCGCATCAAGCCGGAAAAATAGTTATTTCATCTCATGTGGTTAAAGTGAGTTATTATGACTTCCCTTCAAAACTAGCTCATGAAATGTTTGATTTTGATAATGGGTTATTATAATTGTTGTTTGATATTTTAGAACACTTTCTTGGAGTTGAGAAATTGGTTAATGACCTATATATAGTGTTGATGTTCATGAAAGTTGATAAAGAGTAAAATGGTATGGGTTAAATTGAAATAAGGAAGTTTAACATGAAATGTGGTAGAGTAATGTGTAAAATAACTAAGTAGTAAGTGGTTTAGGTCTATCTTATTTTGGTTGGGATGGTTGGTATGAGTTTCGATGAAGATAGTAACCTTTTTATGTTTTCAAAACAGAGTAAAAATGGGTTTTGGTTATTTGGTTTTTGGGTTGTTGCTGAAGTTCTGTTGTTGATTTCTGATTTTAGCCGTGGCACGAGTCGTGCCCCTTGGCACGAGTCGTGCCCATGGCCCATTCGTGGAAACGACTCGTGGAAAACTTGGCCAACCTTGCTGATTAGTTTGGGGCTAAAATGGCACGATTCGTGCCATAGGGAACGAGTCGTGCCATGCCCTGTCATCACTGAACCATTTTTCAAGCTACAGAAATCTATTCAACCTAGAACATAATTGAACCCTCTTTAACTATAATTAAAGTAGAACAACTTAGCTACGCTATGATGTCTTAATTGGTCAAAATGGAATGGTGGAAGTAGTTTAAATATTGCTCGAAAAATGCTTGGCAGCCTTGTTTGGCAACTTCACCAAAGTGACTCCAACTTGGTAAATTGATCTTGGACCTTTTTAGGGGTAATGTATTGTTACACATTGATCATGTATGGCTGGTTTATGATGCATTGTAGCCTTACTTGAGTTCATATCCATGGTTTGTAATATAAATGGTGTATGAAATGTATGTTACACTATGGTATTGATTTGAACATGTGTATGATTTACCATGTTGTTATATTTCTTATCCCTTGGGTGGATTTTATTTCAGGTAACTATTATGTGCTTGAACTTATGTTAATCAGCTGATGTTTAGGGGTATAGCGGAATACGATCAATTATGGAAAGTGTGACCTAATGTGATCGAATACGTTATACCTGTGACTGTTTCCTTCTGTGGCCACAGACTGGGGTTATAGCATCTGTATTGAGCCAAAAGCCTTACAGAGTTGCTAGTGTCTTATATGGTTTCCTGAAAAATGGGTCTTATAAGAAGTGAATATGCCTAAGCAGTTCACAAATGAGTGGAGTTTTATCTCCCAATGTTGTACGACTTATGATTCAGACGGGAAAAGGTAAACCAAGGTAACTTAAGGTGTTTATGGCTTTTCCAATGTGTTATATGCACCTTGTTATGTGTTGGATCTTACTTGGCATATTGCTGCATTCATAATAGCTTGCTGAGATTTATTCTCATCCCTCTCCCTTTAATGTTTTTAGATTCCGAGACAGGCGGACCAGCCCAGTAAGGACGGAAAGGAGTTTGGAAGTTGTCTTTTGGGATTGTCGGGGTATGTATAGGTTGGCGTTGAAAGTTGTATTTTGGTATTACTCCTTTATGGATTTTGTGTATATAAAAACTTGGTTTCAACGTTATTTCCGAAATCTTTTGTAACTAAAATAGGTTCTTACTTTTAAAGTTGTTCAACTCTTCCTCCAAGTGGAGATGAATGGAGTTAGTTTATAATGGTTGCGTTAAGGATGTTTAAGTGTGCAAGTTAAGTCAAAGTTTTAAAAAAAATTAGGTAGTTTTTAGTTTCTTTGGGGACGCTTCCGCTCGGGACACGTGTTAGGTTCCGGGTCGGGGTCTCCACATTCTTATTACTATCAGTACTCAGATTCGGAGTTGGACCCTGGATCCAAATATTACAGTACATATACTACGGGCAAGTCGCGAAGAGAAAAGACCCCAAGCAAGTCGCGGTTTCTAAAGAAGGAGGAACGAAAGGAAGAAACAGATTGGAAATCGGAGATAGCGAAACAAATCGCGGATTAGAAGAGGACCACTGATGAAACAACCGAAGAGAAGGATTCTTACTTGTATCCTTTTGCTCAGAGGATAAGGGAATCGGAGCCTGATCCCGCATTCAGGAAGCCAGATCTGCCGGAGTATGTAGAAACCACCAGGGCAAGGAATCATATCACAAATTTTGAGGTGACAATGTCGCTCCTGACCAATGATGATGCAACTAGGTACAAAGCTTTAGCTAGCACTTTAACTTCACATGCATTGGAATGGTTTTTGTCTTAGTCCATTAGGTCCATCATAAACTACGGCGACTTAGATCAAAATTTTTGTCTCGCTTCAGTCTTTCGGGAGCTTGCCCAGTCAAGAAACAAGACCTGTGTAACATTAGACAGAGGGATACGGAATAGTTGTTGAGTTATATGGACAGGTTTAAAGCCCTATCAGACCAAATCCCAGACACCAGCCAGGAGTCACTAGTCATGCTCTTTTCTGCTGGCTTGGCACCAAGAAATTTCAAGAGAGAAGTTGGGATGAGAACCCCAAATACCTTGAGGCGAGATGTTTGAGCGGGTTCGGGGATTTACAGGTGGTGGTTAGCCAGAAGTAGCAATAGCTCAAGCCACCACTCCAAGGAAAACTGTTAAAGAGCGAATTGAAACGGTAAGGGTGGAAGGAAGGGAAGCACCTAAAGGAGGGAGAAAAGAGTGGAATAAAGGAAAAGGGAGAGAAGCTTTTAAGGAAAAAGTCTTCACCAAATTGAGACTTAGTCCAAGCGAGTTGATGAAAGTGGTTAACCTGCCCCCAGTCCGCGAGATGAATAAGGAAACCTTAGAGAGGAGGGATAAGAGTAAATACTGCGAATATCACAAAGATGTTGGGCACGTTACAAATGACTACCTTAATCTCAAGAGGGTGCTTCAAGCTAAGGTAGATAGAGGCAAGCTGAATGATTATGTTGAGCGAGATGAAGAAAGGCGGGATGGAGGTGCAAGGCGGGATGAAGAAATGAGAAATGTGATAGATGTAATCAACGATACTATTCCCAGAATTACCCAACTTAACAACCAGGTAATGAGCCTCTCTCATACCTTTCATGTCGCATACCCACTTCTAGAGGAAAGGATCATTAGTTATTTCAATTTTCCCTCCCACTAACATCCTTCAGAGAGTGTTGGTTGATACGGGGGCTAGTCGAAATATTCTTTACTATGAGGCATTTAGGAGAATGGATTTGACAGAGGCACATCTTACTCCATATGAGGGAGTTCTTGAAGGGTTTACCAATCATACAGTCAGGATTAAGGGCACCATAACTTTGAATGTGGAGATTCAGGATGAGGACCCGGATGTTGATAAAAGGAGAGAAAGAAGCGTTGAATTCATAGTGATGGACCTTGTCTCGCCGTATAACGCAATAGTTGGAGTTTCGTTCATGCAAAGTTTCGAAATGGTGGCTTCCATACCACATCAGAGGGTGAAATTCCCCACTCTAAAGGGGATTGCGTGTATCCATAGTGATCTTTTGACGGCCATCAGAAATAAGATAGAGATGCATAAATCAAAGAAGATCGTCGTTGTGGCTAAAGGAATAGTAATAGGGGGACCGCGGATTCATATGATTTCCAACCCATTTGAAGGAGGGGAAGAGTGGGAGGAAACGGAAAGTATAAAGGATGGGTCGGCAATCATATGATGGCCAGGTCAGATACAAGCGAGATGGGAGTGTATGGAGGTTGAAGATATAGAGGATGAAAGAGAGATGCCCACGTTGAGCCTCTGTTAGTGCTGGTAGAGGAGATGGAAGAAGATAATATAGAAATGGAAGTTGAAGCAGAGGAAAAAGTGGACGAGGAAATAATATGCGAGCAGGACCCTAAGGCGAGTTCAATGGAAGCAGGAGGCATCTGGTTAGTCAGGCAAGATGAGCCAGTTCGAATGGAGATCGAAGTCCCAAACCGCGAGACTGAAATTGAATCTGTGCAGGTGTGATATGAACGGAGATACAAGCTCAAGAAGAGTTGGAAGAAATCATAGTCAACCCAAAGTTCCCAGAGCAAAAGATAAAGGTTGGAAAATTTTGTCTCCTGAAAATCGAAAGCGGTTAGTGGAATTCCTTGAGAAGAATTTAGACATGTTTGCATGGCAGGTGGAAGATATGTGCGGAATCGGAGAAGAGGTTGCAGTCCATCGCTTGTGTGTGGATACAGAGGCGAAGCCAATCAAACAGAATGCGAGGTACTTAGCACCATAAAGGGAAAAGACCATGCAAGAAGAGGTTGAAAAGCTCCTCAAGCCAGGAATAATTGAGAAAATCACATATCCGAAATGGTTGGCGAATGTGGTAATGGTTTTAAAAGCTAACGTAAAATGGAGGATGTGTATTGATTTTTCAGATCTAAATGAAGACTGCCCAAAAGATAGTTTTCCGCTTCCAAGGATAGATAGATTGGTGGATTCAATAGATGGTCACAAAGTTTTGAGTTTTATTGATGCCTATTCTGGGTATCATCAAATCAAGGCGGCACAAGAGGACAAACCGCTAACAGCATTTATGGCGGGATCATTGGGAAGCTTTTGCTACAAAATGATGTTGTTTGGATTGAAGAACGCGGGAGCGACATATCAAAGAATGTTAATGAATTTTTTGGTCCACGATTGGGTAGGAATGTGGAAGCTTATATTGACGACATGGTTATCAGGTCGTGAGATGATGATCATGTCAAGGATCTCGCAGAAACATTTGGAAACCTCAGGAAGAACCGGATGAAGTTGAATCCGAGCAAGTATACCTTTGGGTTGACAGCAGGAAAGTTTTTGGGATTCATTGTCAATAGAAGGGGAATTGAAGCAAATCCGGAGAAGATCAAGGATTTGCTGGAAATGAAGCCGCCCAAAACCATCAATGGAGTTCAAAAGCTTAATGGGAGAATCACTGCACTAGGGAGGTTCATTTCATGTTCAGCAGAGAGGTGCTTACCTTTCTTTAAAATTCTTAAAGTAGACAAAAAGTTTGCTTGGGATGAATAGTGTGACAAGTCGTTCGAGCAGTTAAAGGAGTATCTTGGGAAACCGCAACTCTTTTGCAGTCCTATGGCAGGAGATGATTTGTTTATCTATTTAGCAGCTTCAGATCGTGCTGTGGTGGCAATCTTGATAAAAGAAGAGGGATCAAGTCAGAGGCCAGTGTACTACGTGTCAAAGGCACTAAGTGATGTGGAGACAAGGTATTTTAACGGGGAAAAGGTTGTTTACGCCTTAGTGGTAGAAGCTTGCAAGTTGAGGGCTTACTTCTTAGCCCACTCCATCACGGTGCTAACTGATGACCCCTTGAGAAAAATCCTCCAGCAACCAGAGTCTTCAGGGAGATTATTAACTTGGTCCATTGAGCTCACGGAGTTCGACATCAAATATGAAGCGAGAAGGGCTATCAAAGCTCAAGCCCTAGTTGACTTTGTTTTAGAAGCTTTGTTTACCAGGGACATTACAAAAATGGCGAGATCAATGACAGTGTAGAGGCCCCCTAAGGAAAGAGAGATGGCTACTTGCAAGTTCCAGGGAGAGTTAATGGATTGCTGGAGTTTGCATGTGGATAGCTTGTCAACAAAAGGAGGAATTAGAGTAGGGATTTCGTTGATCTCGCCAGAAGAGGTTATGTTTGAAAAGGCATTAAGATTCAAATTTTCAGCATCAAACAACCAAGCAGAATACCAATAGTTGATAGCGGGATTGAAGCTGGCAGGCGAGTTGGGTGTTGGCGAGTTGAGAGTTTACTCATATTCTCAGTTGTTGGTTAAACAAGTTAAGGGTGAATATGGGGTGGTGAATCCAATCCTCACAAAGTATTGTGATATAGCCAGAGGTATGTTGAAAAAGTTCAAGTTTTGGGATCTGATCCAAGTGGATAGGGAAGACAATGAGCAAGTTGATCATTTGAGCAAGATTTCAAGCAAAGAAGACAAAAATCTAAGCGGCGAGATCAAGGTGGAGTTCTTGAGCGAGCATACTTTTAGCAGTCATCATATTTTAGAGATTGAAGAGGGAGAGAAAGATTAGGTAGACGAGATGAAGGAGTACTTGGAGCGGAAGTTCTTCCACAAGACCAGGATTGAGCAAAGATCGTTAATAGGATCTCGCCAAGATTTGTGATTCAGAATGGCATCCTCTATAGAAGGTCATTTACCAAGCCTCTTCTCAGGTGAATCAAAGAGAACATGGTTGAAAGAGGTTTGTTCGAGATTTATGAAGGCATATGTGGTGGCCACCCAGGTGAAAGGACCTTGGCAGATAAAATTTTGTTTCATGGATATTACTGGCCTAACCTTAGGCGAGATGCTGAGAAGTGCATGAAAAGATATGACAAGTGTTAGCGGTTTGCAGATATTCCAAGGCTTCCAGCGACCTTATAAAATAGAGTGGTGGCGGCTTGGCCGTTTGATATGTGGGGGATTGATCTTATTGGTCCTTTTGCAAAAGGGAGAGGTGGATGCCACTATGTGGTAGTAACTGTTGACTAATTCACCAAATGGATTAAGGCTAAAGCTCTGGCAACTATCTCAGAAGACAATATTATCAAGTTTGTTCATGATTATGTTTGGTGTCATTTCGGCCTGCCGCGGATGATTATTTTAGACCATAGATCGAAATTTTCTAAAAAGTTTACAGCTGAATGTGAAAGGTTCTACATGAAGCATTGGACGTCCTCAGTGGAGTGGCCAGAAGGAAATGGGCAAGCTGAAGTAGCTAACAAGAAAGTATTAGGTGCATTAAAAAAGATATTGGATGGCAAAGCTGGCAAGTTGGTGGATGAGCTCCAAACAGCATTATGGTATGTGCGAACAACGGTAAAGGTACCAACTAGAGAGGCTCCATTCAATCTTACTTATGGATCAGAAGCCATGGCTCCAGTTGAAATCGGTCTTCCTTCTCACAGGGTTACTTGTTATAGCGAGAAGGAAAATGATGAAAGAAGGAAAGCCAATTTGGATTTGAGTGATGAATTAAGGATGGAGGCCAAGCTCAGAGCAGTGAACTACAAGCAGAAGATGAAGGCCCAACACGACAAAAAAGTCAATCCGTTCTCCTTCAACTTGGGGGATTAGGTGTTGAGGAAAATTGAGGTGATGGGAAACAAGGCGGGATACAACAAGCTCAATCCAAATTGGGAGGGACCTTTCTAGATCTCCAGAATTATCAGGGAAGGAACCTACATGCTGAAAAGGCCAGATGGAACGGAGCTGAGAAATCCTTGTAATGTAAACCATTTGAAGCTTTATTATCAATAGGAAAATATAAGGCGGGAAGTCATTATGTATGTTTTGCTCAATTCAATGAAAGCACTTGATCTCGACTATTTCATTTTTAAGAAACAAATTGGAATCTGGAATAAGTATGAGAAAAAGAGCATGAAGGACCTGGAAAAAATCCAATGGAACTTCGTGGCAAGATGCCATTCAATTCGCATCTCGTTGGAAAATAAAACCCTAGCTTGAACATACCAGGTACCTCAATCTAAATAAGACGCCTTCATTAGCGGCTTGCTAAAGTGATATCAATAAGAAGGAAATGAACATGTCAAAATGGAATGATTAACGAATTAGGAAAAACTTGAGAAAATCTCAAGTAAAATCTCCACGTGAGATTAAGCGTAATGAGATAACATGAAGAACTTGGGTAGGTCCTAAGCCAACTCCATGGAGAGTTGCTATTCAAACAGCAGCTCGTAAGAAAACAAAATCTTGGTTTCAAGGTATCAGGTAACCCGCCAATGGTAAAACTCTTTTATTAGCGTACTACCAAAATGGCATAAGTACATGACCTCTACAAGGTAAGGTCAAAATAGGCTTATAGCAAGTTTATATTCAAAAGACAACTCGGGAAAGAATAATAGAAACCTGGTGTCAAAACCAGGAACCCGTTCTCCGCGAACTACCTTCATTAGCAGAACGTGAGTTGAGCAAACTAGCATGATGAGCTCTGGTAAGGCCTTAGCAAGATTCATGGCGAGATGCAATACAAAACGCAACTCGTAAGAAAAGAATGAAAACCCTGGTTTCAAGGTATCAGGTAATCAAGCTCATGATGAAATGCCTTCAATAGAAATTCATATGTTGAGCTATTCGCCTTGGTAGGCCACATGCTGTGCTCGGGTAGGTCATGAGCAAAATGCATGGCGAGTTACTATTCAAATGGCAAACTCGTAGGAAAAATTAAAAACATGGTTTCAAGGCATCAGGTATTGAGGCGAAATGTCATCATGTGGAAACGAATATGGAATACTTGGAAAAATGTCAAGTAATATCTCCACGCGAGATGAATGGAAGCGAAACGGGAATGGAATACTTGGAAAAATGCCAAGTAATATCTACACGCGACATGAATGGAAGCGAAATGGAAATGAAATTTGGAAAATGCCAAGTAATATCTCTACGCGAGATGAATGGAAGCGAAATGAAAGTGAAAAACTTGGGAAAATGACAAGTAATGTATCTATGCGAAATGAATAAGAGCAAAATGGAAGCGGAAAAATTTTGGTGACATGCCATATTTTAACTAGAAAAGGCCTGACGAAATGCCATAGTTCAACGAAAAAAGGTTTGGCAAAATGCCATGTTTCAAATGGAAAAATAGGCGAAATGCCATGTTTTAAAAGGAGAAATTGGCGAAATGCCACATTTTAAAAGGGGAAAAATAGGCGAAATGCCATGTTTTAAAAGGAGAAATTGGTGAAATGCCACATTTTAAAAGGGGAAAAATAGACGAAATGCCATATTTTAAAAGGAAAAATTGGCGAAATGCCACATTTTAAAAGGGGAAAACTAGGCGAAATGACATGTTTTCTAATGAAAAATTGGCGAGATAACACTCAAACAGCTCGCACATTGAGTTAAAGGAAACAGGAAAATGGTTAAGTGCATTTATAATTTTCTAGTAAGGCTGCCTAAATACAATCCTTACTCTTTCGAAGGGGGAATAAGTGGTATACACCCTAACAAAAGGTAAACATATTTGCAAACATTTTTAGCACTTGCTAAAACAAAATAACTAAAGAAATAGAAAGGGAAATTTCATAAAACAAAAACGATGACATAGAGTTAAGTAAGCAGAAAAATAAGAAAGAAAAATTGTTTGAAAGCAGCACGCAGGCTGCAAGTCGCAAACCGCGACATTCCCAAATAAAATAAACAAGAAAAAATTGTTTTGACTTGGCACGCAGGCCCCAAACAAAGAAATTGTTCAAGAGGAAGAAGAGGCTCTTTACCTAGATATTCGAGTCTTCCTATTTGCAATTTGCTCCTCCACTTCAAAGGAAACATCGAGAAAAGAATTAAAGGCATTGTCAGCTTCCACTGGTGGCTCCTCCCAAGCAGGGTTCCCCATCTCTCGATCAAACTGGGCTAGCTCTTACATCTCTCTTTTATCAAAGGGCAACTATGGATGCCCAAGCTTTGCCAGCTCGCCATACATGGGCTCTGAGAGCCACTTCACCACCTTTTCTTTTGGGACTCCCTAGAGCATTTCGCGCAGTCACAAAGGAGAAGCGTTGAAGCAGATCATATGTTTTCTCCTCAGCATCATTCTAGAATCGAAGGGATGCCTTGTACTCCTTCACGACATCTTCAGTAGCGGATTCAAGCTCCTTAATTCTAGCAGCTTGGGAAGAATTTTCATGAGCAAGCTGGGAGTTAGCAAGATAAGTTTCAGCCTTGGCGACTTCAACTGCTTTCCTAGCCTCCTCAGCAGCATTGCGATCATTTTCAGAGCTGGTTATTTGTTCGCGAAGTGCAACATTTTCTTGCTAAGTTTTGGCCTTGGCCTCCAAAAACTTATCCCATTGTTTTTTCAAGGCTTCGGCTCCTTTCCTAGTATCAGCAAGCTTATTCACCACCTTGTTCTTATCTGCCTCCATAACCAACAATTCTTGTTTGTTTTTCAGCTTCTCATTCCTTTCTCTCTCCAATGCCCTCTCCCAGGCAACTTTGTCACTAGCTAACTTGTTGAACTTTTCATCAAACTTGTCAAAGGCCCCAACAATGGCCCCACTCATCTGAAAAATGAAAAGGAAAAAGGTTATAACAAGAATAATCAAAAGCCAAAGCATTGAAAGGAAAGGAGGGATGACGAAAAGAGATACCTCCATGGCCATCTAGCAGAGATAGATTTTCAAGGAAGGCAGCTCCTCAGATTCAAGTGAAGTGTCATGGTCCATGTCGCATATTTTGTGCAAAGTCGCGGATCCAAAAGTACTCCCAACGGGATCACGAACTCGCAATTCAAAGCCCATCAGCTTGGGCACATCTTCCATCTCCGCGATCTACTTCTTCATAACATCCAAGTCAATATGAAACTCAAAATTTGGGGTCAACCAGCTAGGTGGCACCCTAGATTCAACATCAACAAACTTACCCTTTCCCTTTTCAGCACTTTGCTCAATTTGGCGAGGTGGGCATAAACTAGCCTCAATGCGACTTCTCTACATCCCACGGGTTACCAAACCGCCACTTCCTTGAGATTTAATCTCAAAAGCTTCCTTGTTGGACTCAGACATAATAACATCATGAGTGCTGGAGCCTTTTCTGGCGGAATCACCTCCAACAGTCCCCGCGGACTCACTCCTTGCCGACTTGCTCTTCGCGAATGCAGTCTTGGCGGATTCATTCTCAGCGATTTCAGCCTTTGTAGCTTCAGTCTTAACACCTTCATCAACACTATCATCCTTTTCTCCGCTGTCTTCTTCCTCTCCAGCATCCACACCCCCAACTGATTCAGAAATGAAGTTCTTCTTTTTGCCCTTAATTTTCTTTGGGGCCTCCCAGCAGCAGTGGCATCAGCCTTCTCTAAGGCTATGGCTTCAGAATCTTTGCCATCAGCGAAAGGGAATGTGGACATTTGCGGTTTCAAGAAATTGCCTTAATGCGGCTTGGCGCTCCATAGCCAATCTCTTTTCTTCCCTCATCTTAGCGACATGGGCAGCTCTTTTGTAAGCGAGATCCATCTGGTCAAAATCTGTGAGATCCAAATAAGTGGATGTCAGAAACTAAACATCAATTATCACTGAAAATAAGCAAAAATGAAGATTGTAAAGAAAGAAAGTTCACCGATCAAGTTGTGAACAGAGGGACAAACATAAACATTTCCCTGACATGTAGTGCAATTAGAAGCAAGCACTCCATTATCATGGACCACCCAACCCTCGAAAGAAGCAAGATACGCGATTGGAATGAGGGGCTCCACTCCGCTAGTCAAAGAAGGAGAGATCCCAACTCGCCTAAGTATATCTTCATCCCGCAAAATTAATCTCCAGGAAAATAAAGCCTTATTTCCCATCCTAGCTAAAGTCCTAGAGAATTCAACTTTGGCTAGTTGTTCATCAGGAGTTAAAGGTGATTTAAGGTCAAGATGAGTGATCAAGGAGAAATCCCAATCGGATGATGCCAACCGTGGCTAGAGGTAATGGAAATGGGGTTTTCATATAAATGGTGGATTTTATTGGGCCAGTCGTTATCAATTTATTCTTGGTGTTGGCTCCAAAAGTGATCCTATGGTCATCAGCGGAATGTACCTTCATTACATCAAAATACTCCCTCAGAAGCGGAATGGTGGGTTCATGGCGGTGTCCTCTGCAGATAGAAATGAAAGAAACAAGAACCCTAATAGTATTAGGATGAAGATCCATCAAGGAGGCAGATAACTCGCTAAGGGAAAGGCTCAGAAAGGGATCTAGTGGAAGTCGCAACCCAAATCTAAACAAGGAGGGGTAGGCAATCACAATATCTTGGTGATTTCTCATTTCGGCGGGATCCAAGGTTCCGGTGTAAGGTGCGAGATGGTAAACGGTAGGATCAATGTAGTACTTGGTATAAAATTCAATCCAATTAGAGGATTGATAGATACTCCTCGCTTCGGGATCTCGCGCCACTGAGTGCGAGCTGCTAGCCCTGCTGGATCCTTGACCTCGCATCTCGCCTCCTCCTGCTTGTATCTGTCTGTAAAAAACAGTGTTAACATCATTCTTAACCCAATAATATTCATCTGAATCATAAGCACCCCCTCATTCTCCTCACTTTCAGTCCGCTCTGAGCTAACACTTAAGCTTGAGCTCTCGGGTCCCAAAGGACATCCCGTCTCCTTACAAATGTACTCACAAAAGGACTCCATGTCTAAAAACCCTAGCATGGCGACATGGGAAGAAGGAAGATGTGTGGGCCCTTGAATTTTTAAGGAATCTAATACTATTGTTCCAGTACCCTCAGCAATTAATAGGGTATTTAGTTCTACTTTGGTCATTCTAACCCAGTTATCCCTCTCCCGCTTATAGAAACCTTTCGATATTTTACATTGCCCAAATTTTGTATCCCTTGCACATTGTTTTACCCAGGTCATATTCATACAAATCCACTACTACGAGAATTATGAAAGAAATAAAATTACCTGAAAAAAGAGTGAGAAGGATCCCAAGAAGATTCCGGCAAGTATTCACCGAAAAAAAAAGGAAGACGAGGAGAAAAGTCGAAATTTCCTCTTAAAAACCTCAAATCAATAGCCAAAACAATCTAAAAATTCCCTCTAGAAGCTCGAATCTCACTATGGGTGGGTTTAATCGGAGAGAAATGGGAAAAAGGAGGTCGGATTGAAGGTCTTAAGCATCGTCGGAGAAGAAGCACCGTTCGCCGGGAAAATTGAAGAAGGGAGAAAGTGAAAAGTGAAAAGTGAAAAAATCAAGTGGTGGGCCTCTCTATTTATACATTGGAGATGAAAAGGCACAAGGTGAAAAGACACCTTTCAGTTGTAATGTCTTAACTGTTATAAGAGCCAAAACCGTCATTAAATTCAAATTAAAGTGGTTGTGTCAGTTATCAAGAAATGTGGTCAGTTATCACGAAAATGGCGGCCCATTAAATGTCATGATGGCTTAGCATTTAAACACGTGTCAACAAATGAGCGACATGCCTAAATGAAGATGCGAAATCCATCTCGCATAAATCACGTCATTGGCGAATTCAACTCCAGTTTGAGATAGGCGATTTCATTTAATAGCGAAATGAAGTTCACAACACGACCATAAATAGTCCCAATTATGAACTGAGGGGCTACTGATGTGCACAAATAAAATGTAATCCAAGTATTGAGCAAAGTATGGAGACCATGGATGACTCATCAATAAAGTAATGACCTACGTGAGAAAGTCAGCTGTATTAGTCAAACTGTTGTGGTTGAGCATAGCAACTTGAGAGGGCCACGTGGACAAGATAAAGTAAAAGAGGAGCGAGATCACTGACTCTGGCGAAATGGTGATCTCGCTTATGTCAAAGTGTACAAGGCCAATTGAAAAAAGGCCTAAGGAGATAGTAAGCGAGATCATGGTTTATGGCGAGATGGCAATCTCGCCTACTCTCATGATATCCCATTCCTGCATAAGTCAAGTCTAGCGAGATCATCAATCAAGGCAAGATGGAGATCCCGCCTAAGAAGTGTCCGGAATAACTATGATACTTCCCTAATGGTTCCAGACAAAGGACCCACCATCTCTGACACATAAAGGTAGGCATTAAATGAGACAAAAGACAACTCCTACTGTTTGCGCCCCAAAAATCCCAGAAAAGGCGAAAAGGTTGGCTAAAGTAGGTGGGGGCTAATCAGAAGGAAACACGTGTCATTTGGCTCAGGTTAGCTGTCATAACATCATATCACCCTATATTACTCTATCACCTTATCACATTATCATCTTATAAGAGTATATATACAACCTTCACCTTCCAGGTCAGGTAAGCCATTTTTCCTATCCTCAAGCTCTATTCTCTTCAGTTTGAGCTTTCTTCGTAAACCAATACTCCCTCCGTCCCGCTAATATTAGCACAAACACTGTTTGCGCGAGAATTAAGGAATATGATATTTTAATAAAATGTTGTGAGTGTAAAAGAATGAGTGGAGAGAGAATGAGTGGAGGGTGTAATAAATTATAATGGTGTTGTAAGTATTAAAATAATGTAGGAGAGAGAATGAGTGGGGTTGGGTGAATATTTTATTAATATAAAGTTTCCTTTTTGGGAGTGTGCGGATATTAGCGGGACGCCCAAAAAGGAAAGTGTGCTAATATTAGCGGGACGGACGGAGTACTTACTCTCAAATCGGAGGGGCATTAGCCGGAGAAGCCCCCAGCTTAGCTTACGGTGTTGACTGTGCAGGTCTGAGGTGGATGATCGTGCTAGATTTTATTATGTGAAGTCGACATGTGGTGCATTCAGCCAAGCTCGTTTTCTGGTAGCATCAGGAGGAGAAAGAAAGAACTCTATCCGCATGCCAAGATCGTTTCTGATATCAAACCCCTCTTCCACGGGCAAACCACAAAAGTATGATCCATGGAGAAAAGATGTCATCATTAAAAACAACAATATTAAAACAATAATAATGTAAATTAATATCACATACTCCCTCCGTCCCACCTTAGTGTAGACTTTTTTCCTTTTTCGTCCGTCCCACCTTAGTGTAGACTGCCAAAATTAGAAAGTTTTTTATTATTTTTTATTTTCCCTACACCACCCACTCATTCTCTCTCTTCATTTTCCACCATACAATTTATTCAACCAACCTACTATTCACTCCACTCATTCTCTCTCTTCATTTTCTACCACACATTTTCATTATTTTAATAATATTCCTTAGTTATTGTGCCCACCACCTTAGTCTACACTAAGGTGGGACGGAGGGAGTATATCTTTTTATTTCTTCGTGACATTCGTGACATAAGCACACTACTTCCAATTAAACAATAAGAAGAAAACGGTGCGCTAAAGATCAGCAAATATTTATAAATAACTTATGTTTTAGTCAAAATCTTAGGAAATTCAGTTTTTTTCAAGTAATTTCGAAAAATTAGTTTTTAAAATGCATGATGGCATTTTCGTAATTAATTGAAAAAAAATAGTTTTTAATAGAGTCGGTCTGCTGAGAAACGCGTTTCTCCGTCGCGTGTGGAGAAACGGGACTATGTTTGTCGCGCGACATACTTAGCCAGTTTCTGGATATCCTTTTCAAAGCTTCTGGATATCCAGAAGCTTGAATATGGATATCCAGAAGCTTTGGAAAGGATATCCAGAAACCAAATATTTTTTCTGGATATCCTTTCCAGAAATCAAATATTTTTTCTGGATATCCTTTCCAAAGCTTCTGGATATCCAGAAGCTTGAATATGGATATCCAGAAGCTTTGGAAAGGATATCCAGAAGCGTTGGAAAGGATATCCAGAAAAAATATTTGGTTTCTGGATATCCTTTCCAAAGCTTCTGGATATCCATATTCAAGCTTCTGGATATCCAGAAGGTTTGGAAAAGATATCCAGTTGTTGTGGCTAAGTATGTCGCGCGACAAACTAAGCCCCGTTTCTCCATACGCGACGGAGAAACGCGTTTCTCCCCAGATTTTGTGTTTTTAATAAGACTTACTCTATGTTTCTTAAGTTATGTATCGTAATTTAGTCTCGTTTGAAAAAAAAAAATTAACTTTTATAATGTAAATTATGTATCTGTTATCAAAAGATTCAAAACATCCTATATCAAGTCCCTGATAATAATAATAAGAGTCAAACTGAGAAATTAATACATTTTCAATGGCTATGTTTTTTATGGAAAAAAAAAGGGAAAATGAAAAGATGGACCTACAAAAATAATTTTATAAATAAAAGTAGGGTTAATTACAATTTAGGGCCTGAAGTCTTGTATGAGGTCCCCAAATGGGGCCTGACTTTTTTTTTTTAGCGATTTAGGGCCTGACATTACATTTTTTGATCAAATCAGGGCTTTTTGACGAATTTTGTTAGAAAAATTAGTTAAGTGACGAATTTTGGACTAAATTGAAATGCAAATTAGTTATTAAGGACTGTAATGTAAATTTTTTAAAATTGATGACCGTTACAAAATATTTTTTAAAAATAATATTTTTTGAAAATATAATATATTGTGAAAAGTTGTAATTTTTTTTATAATTTTTAAAATATGTTAAAATAAATGTTATAAATATAAAAAAATTGTATTTTTAAAGAAAATAGTATTTTTTTTAAAAAAAATTAATTAATTATTAACGTAAATCTTGTAATATTTTTTTTAAAAAAAATAAATACCTTGTCCACCTCAAAAACTAGGCCCCACTATGGTGTCCCACCGTCTCCGTTCAATCCACCCCCAAAACCAAATCTTCTCTCCAATTTAGAGTAAACAAATTAATTAATTGTGAAAATTTTATTTAAAAAAATTGTAAAATACCGTTTTTTACTAATTGTAAAAATTTTGGGGCCGTGGTGCGTGGAGGCGGTGGTGGAGAGGAGTGGTGGGTTGGATGCGTTGGTGTTTATGAGTACTGGGGAGGTGGAGGGAAAATTTTATTTAAAAAATTGTAAAATACCGTTTTTTACTAATTTTTAAAAATAAATTGTTTATGATTTATGTATTTTTAAAGACAATTTTATTTTTTTGAAAAAAAAACTAAAATATTTTTTTAAAATAAATTAATTTTAAAATTTTAAAACATTAAAGGTTTTCTTATTTTTAAAATTATTTTTTAAAAATATTATTTTCCAATATGCGAACATTAAAATTTTCTTATGTCAAAATCCCCCTGGGGAGGTTTTCTTATTTTTTAAAACATTAGTTAAGTGACGAATTACGAACATTAATTATTTGTATAACTAAACATTAGTTAGGTCAACTTGACCTAACTCTATTGTCAACTTACTTCTTTTTTTTAAAACATTAAAGGTATTTTAATACCAATATACGAACATTAATTATTTTTTAACATAAAAAAAATATTACAAGATTTACGTGAATAATTAATTAATTTTTTTAAGAAAATACTATTTTCTTTATAAATACAATTTTTTTTATATTTATAACATTTATTTTAACATATTTTAAAAATTATAAAAAAAAATTACAGCTTTTCACAATATATTATATTTTCAAAAAATATTATTTTTAAAAAATATTTTGTAACGGTCATCAATTTTAAAAAATTTACATTACATCCTTAATAACTAATTTGCATTTCAATTTAGTCCAAAATTCGTCACTTAACTAACTTTTCTAACAAAATCCGTCAAAAAGCCCTGATTTGATCAAAAAATGTAAAGTCAGGCCCTAAATCGCTAAAAAAAAAAAGTCAGGCCCCTCTTGGGGACTTCATATGAAAAGTCAGGCCCTAATTTGTAATTAACCCATAAAAGTAAGTAATAGATGAGGCATAGAGCACTTAATTAAGTCAGCATTGACGGACGGAACGGTTTTGATTTTTGTTACTTTTGAATACTAGTGAGTAACCCGTCTGTTCTCGACGGGGATAAAATAATGAGGTAAAAGTTAAATGTAAATACAATTCAAAAAATTAATGAGATAATTTTATGTAATATATTACAACTTGTCAAAAAAAAATTTATACACAACATTTGTAGTCGTGACATAATCATCCTCGGTATCAGCACCTTCTTACCAATATTCTTTTCGGACAACATTACCGCCTCGACAACGTGCTTACCTATATATATATATATATATATATATATATATATATATATATATATATATATATATTAAAATAACAGTATGTTTTATGTCAAATAATCAAATAATTAATAGTATAAATGTATAATTAATTATATACTAACAAAATTGATTTGCGTACCTAGATTTGTAACGATCAATCTTGTACCGTTACACAATTCTGAAGCTTGATCTATATTTCGTAACAACATGACGATACATCCAATCTTTAGCTTCAATATGTGATTTAAAGTCGTTACAGACAACATGATCAACGGTTCTCAAATCTTTAAAATTTTTGCAACCGGCTTTATGATTCAACATAATCCTCAAGTAGTACAATTCCCCACAGTCGACCGGCGCATGATATATCCTTCCAATTGCAAATCGACTATCTTTCCTGCGGCGCCATTCACATTTATTTTTTATCGACACAAAATACCTCGGAAATTTCCAGTATTTCAAATGTCGACCGTCTTCATTATCACGGTTATACTCCATCCACTTAACAAACGGGGATTCTTTAACAGTCTCTGCTTTTTCAAGAACATCTTCAATGTAATCCCCTTCGTGAAAAGGTATAGTCTGGTCACCCTTCATGTGAAAAGCAAACCGCTCAACTGGTGGAGTTCTATAATGCAAATTAAACCCATATCCTCCAAATCGCCTCACATGCAGAGACATATCTACAATCAATGAACCTTTCAACCTCATCCTCTTCTTGTAATCCAAGAGTTATCAAATCACTACCCTTGTTAAACCGTTAGAAATAGTGCGGGACAATTTCTTCTTACGAAAATTGTGTTTCACAAAACTCGACCCCCGATTAATTTTTGTTATTAATTTTCTGTTTCATCTTATCCTTCTATTTTTTCCATTTTCATGAAATATTTTATTTGAATTATTTCTATTTTGGTAATATCTTTTTAAACAAATCATTGAACTTTGAAAATTGACAGTCAAGAAGAAAGAAGAGAAAGTCAGTAAAGGATGAGAGTCAACCAATAAAGAAAAGAGAGTAATGAGATAATAATTAAACCTCATTTAGTATAGCTTAGTATAGCGATAGAAATGAAAATAAACTGTTAAAATATTAAATAAGGCACTTAATTAGTGGTGATAGTCGGCTGTGTTTTCTATCGTAGTTCATGAATCAAGATACTCCCTCCGTCCCAGTCGACTTAGGACTTTTTGCTATTTTGGGCGTCCCACCCAACTTAGGACGGCCCAAAATGGAAACCTTAAATCACTATTCTCTCCACTCATTCTCTCTCCTACATTATTTTAATACTCACAACACCATTATAATTTACTATTCCCTCCAGTCATTCTCTCTCCTATTTTTAAATTACACTCACAACATTTACCTTTTCCTTAATCCCCGTGCCATTTCAAAAAATCCTAAGTCGGCCGGGACGGAGGGAGTATGATTTAGGGCTCGTCTCATGGGCGATTTTAAACGGATATTTTTGAAAACGAAAAAGCTTTTAAAATTAAGCTTTTTAAAACGGACAGTAAATGTGTTTGGTAAATCACTTTAAAATGCTATTTTTACGATGACGTTTTTGAGTTGGTCTTATAAAAAATGCATTTTTTTTTGTACTTAGAAAAAACGTGTTTTGTGTTTCCCCGTATGTGCCGGTTCCAGTTTAACAAAGTGTCAGTGTGACAAAGTGCCAGTTTATGTGTAATAAAGTGCCAGTGAAAAAAATGTCAGTACCAGTTTAACAAAGTGCCAGTGTAAACTGGCACTGACACTTTGTTAAACTGGCACTGGCACTTTTTACACGGGCACTTTTATATACATGAACTGGCACTCTTCACACTGGCACTCTGTTACACTAACACTGGCAATTTGTTACACTAACATTTTTGCTGGCTCTCAAATACACAAGAACTGACATTCAAAAACACATGCACTGGCATTCAAAAACACATGCACTGGCACTCAAAAATACATACACTGGCACCCAAAAATACTGGTAATCATTTTTGCTGGCTCTCAAAAACACAAGCACTAGCACTCCAAAATACATGAACTGGCACTCAAAAAATATACACTGGCATTAGTTTACACTAAAACTGGCACATCAAATCTCCCATCAAAAACACAAGAGCTGGCACTTCAAAATACATGAACTGGCACTCAAAAAAATATACACTGGCATTAGTTTACACTAGAACTGGCACATCAAATCCCTCACCAACAGCAAGAACATTACACACTCGAGTTGTACTGGCATTCCAAAACTATTGCACTGGCACTCGATTTTAAATGCACTGTCAGTGTACAAAGCAATGAAAAACCCATAAAACTTCTTTCACATTACACACTCACCATTTCCATTTCCATTTCAGATCTACCAATTTGATACACTCAAAACGTCCGTGCCACCAGAGCTTCGTCGGAAACACTACTTCCATTGGTGTCGCCCCCAAGAACCAAGATTTTCCGGTGAATTTGATGGGAATTCGACGACAGTAATTGGGGGTTAATTAGGTTAAGGAGTGGCCGATTCTTGGAGGAAGATTTGGGGTTCCATTGAGGTTGCTTGGTCTGTGATTGAGATGATTGGATTCGTAGAGTTGCTGGTCACCACCGATGTCGCCCAATTGGACGCTGGGAGAGGATCAGGGGTTGAGGAGAGGAAATTGGTGGTGGTGGTGAGGACGCCATTTGCGTTTGAGTGCGTCTGCTGAGAAACGCGTTTCTCCATAACTATGGAGAAACGTGTTTTTCATAGCCAGAAGCTTTACATTTGATAACCAGAAAAAAAAAACCCAAGGCCAAGACCAAAAGCTTCTGGATATCCGTGAAGCTTTGCATTTGATAGCCAGAAGCTTTGCGGTTGATATCCGTAAGCTTTGTATTTGATAGCCAGGAAGGATGTGAAATGTATATCCGTAAAAAAACCCAAGGCCAAGACCAAAAGCTTCTGGATATCCGTAAGCTTTGCATTTGATAGCCAGAAGCTTTGCGGTTCGATATCCGTAAGCTTTGTTTTTGATAGCCGAAGGATGTGAAATGTATATCCGAACCTGTTAGGTGCATATCCGTAAAACTGTTAGGTGCATATCCGTAAATGTGTTAGGGCATATCCAGGAAATTGCTATTGAAGGTTTCTGGATATCCAGAAACCTTCAAATGTATATCCAGAAACATTTTGAAGATTTCTGGATATTCATTTGAAGGTTTCTGGATATCACTTTCATATGTTTCTGGCTATCTAGCTCATTGTCGCGCGACATGTCGGGACCCGTTTCTCCCTAGATTTTGTGTTTGCGTTTAGAGAGAGAGAACTCGTGAGGAAACCGTTCGTTCGTTTAGAGAGAGAGAGAGAGAGAGAGCGTCTTGAGGAAAACACGTTTTTTTCAAAGTTTGAAAAAAAACGTTTTTACAAGTTTTTGGCGACGTTTTTACCCATTCAAAAATAACATGATTTATTTTATAATATACACATTTTATTTTTTTTTAAAAAAGACAACATACTATTGACATATTATATTTTCTTTATGTATATTGTCTATATCATGATTAAATTAAACTAATATTACTTTCCTATTTCAAAAATGATACACTTATATTTGTTAAGCTTAAAGATAAAAATGCAACAGTGGAACATTGAGAGTGTTAATTTTTTAAGATTTTTATTCTTTCTCACATTGGTTCTACTTTTTGTCATATTTTTCATACGTGTTCTAATAATTAATACAAATTATAAATAAAACAACAAATTTTAAAAAGAATTAAACATTGCAAACAATTGCTTATTTGTCGCCGGAATCTAGAATTTGTGGTCAAGAGGTCAATTATTTACATAGCGAATTATTTTAAGTATATAGCGAAAAAAATATTAAAATTATTTTATAAAAACGATAAAATCTACCCATATATAGAGCCTATTTTTTCATTGTCATGAGTTAAATTTTTGATGATAATAATATGTGAATTGTGTATAAAGATGTTTTGTACTTCATGATATCTTCATTTTCATTTTCTCAACGGCACACTTATATAAAGGTATTAAATGGCAAAAATTATAAAATACATCACCAACAATAAAAAAAGTATAATTTGTCTAAAACTATAACAATATGTCTGGGGGAGTATGTGATATCCCATATCACACATCAAAAAAATATGGGAATTGAGTGTCATATATAGAATGTTCATACACTAATACTAATCATCAAATTCATCTATTGTACTTTGGGAAGTATGTGTCCAAATGAGGAGTTGATTAGTGAGTCAGTGTGTCGTGTTTGCGTATCGGGTTGGGCTTCGGACTCAACTCGTTACAAATGGTATTAGAGCGAAACCCCGGCCTTAATGCTTGCGAGCTAGCATGGAGATACGATCTAGGTATTGATTGACATTGCCGTAGAAGGCTAATACACTACTAATAATTATCAAATCATCTATAGGACTTTATGCTCGAATCATTACAGAGTATTACTCATCAAAATAAACATTTTAACTTATTGTTTCTTTTGTCCCATAGTAAACGATCTGTATTCCTTTTATTATTTATGTCAAATTAAATGTCACAATTTTAGAGAAGATAATAGTTAGTGTAGTTTTACCTAGGTGTACTAACTAATAAAATATACAATATTTTTTATAGAAAATTGACAAGTTAATTTTGATATTTATTATGAGATGAAAAAAAATAGTTATAAAGAGATCAATAGGCACATTTGTTAAAATTACAATGAATTAATGTAAAAGTCATTTGAAATATCTCATAATTAAAATCAAATCCTCCTCCCCCGCTGCGTCCGCATGGAAGGGCGACACGTTCGAATAGCATTGCTGATGGTGGAGGCTTGCCAAACGGCAGAAGGGAGAAAAGGCCCATGGTCGAGCAAAGAGCTCAGCCCCCTCCAAAGCGTCATGCGGGACGAATGGCTGCAGGCGACAGACCAGGTCCTCAACCAATCCCCTCAGTAGAAAGGAGATGCTGGTGGAGCGGGCTAGAATCTTAGCAGAGTTGTTAGCGATGGAGGAGGAGCCTGAGCAGAATGACAGAAGGTCGGAGAGAGCAGCCCCCTCACAAGTCTCTCACAGGCAGCCCGACGGAAGTGCTAGGCAGAACGGGAGTAACAGGCAGGATGATGAGCGGCAGATCGTACCACACATTCGCACCCACATACCTGTTCCGCCTGATGACTTGCGTAGCCATCTTAATACGAACAGGGAGCAGGAAGCTGAGTCGGAGTTGAGACGACAGATGGAGGCTGAAAGGAATAGGCGTAGGTCGCCTGCTGGAACAGAGAGATCGTAGTCCCATCGCGAGAGAAATGGGCGCAGGTCGCCAGTAAGATCAGTTAGATCGCATACTCACAGGGATAGAGAAGGGCGCAGGTCGCCAGTCAGAGAAGATAGGCCCAGGTCGCCAGTGAATTCAGTAAGGTCGCCTTCCCACAGGGACCGACGAGGTAGAGAGGTGACTCCCCCCAGGAGTGAGAGGCATAGGGCCAATTCAAGGAGAGAGCCCCATAGGGACGAGCGATAAAGATCCAACGACGTCTCCCATGCAAGGGACGACAATCCAGATGCTAGGGAATGGTTGCAGTGGAAGAAAAAGTTTGAATAATGGGAGGCTGATAGGAAGGAGGATACTGGAAAGGGCGAACGAAACGACTTTACTCTTCATCCCTTATTCAAGGAATTGCTCGAGCGACGAACTCCTCCAGGTTTCAGGTTGCCGGCTCTTGACAAATATTCGGGAGCAACCAATGCCCAGAGCCATATACAGCATCTGGAGGCTACTATGTGTTTTGTCTCCAACGAAGATGATATGATGTGCAAGGCACTTACCAGCACTCTCACAGGGGCAGCCCTGACTTGGTTTAAGGGTTTGGCACCAGGTTGTATTACCACATGGCATTACATGAGAAAGAAATTTCTAGATCGCTTTTCGACGGCTGGAGCCCGAAAATTGACAGTCACCGACTTGAACAATTTGGTACAAGGAAAAAATGAAAGCTCGATGAGCTATTATACCAAGTTCAAGGAGATGGTCGACAAAATTGAGGAGGACCTGACAGATGGAGAGGTGATAAATTGCTTTAGGAATGGGGTGACCTCTGCTGACTTAGACTACGAGCTACAAGTCAGGAGTGTGACGACCCGTCAAGAGCTGTTCGAAAGGGCATACAACGTTGCAATAGCCGAAGAGAGGAAAGAAAAGAAAAGTGGAAAAGGTTCCAAGTCTGAGGTCGCAGATGCTGACAAGAAGGACCAAGCAAAAATGGTGGAAACAACAAGAATGGGAAGAACAGAACTAGGGCGACTGAGATAGTGCCTGAGACATTTACCCCGTTGACAGTCAGTCGCACTGAAATCATGAACACGGTTGAGCTAGGCCCACCTGCCCCAATGAACCCAGGAAATAAGTTCAGAAGGGACAACAACAGATATTGTGATTACCACAAGGATACGGGCCACACTACAGAGGATTGTATGAGTTTGAAACGTATCATTCAGAAGTGGGTCGACAATGGGAAGCTCGACATGTATGTGAAAAGAGCTCAGCCTGGCGGAGGTGAGTGAGCTACTGGTGGTATGCAAGAACCAAGGCAGCCTAGATTGAATTTGGGAGTGATCACGGAGCAAGCTAGCAACACTGCTCTAAAACACAAGATAATCCAGCTCAACAAAGCCCCTCATATGCCGCCTAGAAGCTACATCAGAGATGAAGTTATCAGCTTTTATCCAGACGAGCTAGCAACCAACGTAGCGGCCAGAGAACAAGTTCTCGTTATTTCAGGGCTAATTGATGGGTGTACGACGAGCAGACTCTAGGTAGACACGGGGGCCTGTAAAGACATTCTTTTTTACAAACCGTTCAAAGAAATGGGACTCTCAAAGGAGCATCTGACACGTTATGATGGTCAACTTGAAGGCTTCACCAATCATAGGGTAGATGCAAAGGGGCAGATCGAGCTAGATGTTGATATAGGCCAGCATCCATACAGGGTCGTCTCTAAGGTAACATTTATTGTTATTGATGTAAATAGTGATTATGCTAGTATTTTGGGTATTCCTGGTCAGGTCGCACTTGGAATGGTGACCTCCATCCCCCATCAATGAGTTAAATTCCCCACGTTGGCTGGAGTAGGATGCGTGCTAGGAACAGCTAGAGCTTACCTCGATCACGTCCTTCGAACAAGGAAGAAGAGGGAACTAGAAGTTGATACTCCTGAGGGATATTTGAAGCTTTCTAAATTTGTCACCACAACTTCCCGACTATCTACGATCACCACCGTAGAAGAGGCGACCTATCACTCACATGACCAGGTCATTTCTGAGTCGACACGTCCCTCCAAATCTACTTCGGTCGATTCAGATGCAGTTATGGTCGACCAAGTGTTCATAGGCGAGCTATGCCTACAGATCGACAATAACTCAGGGGCAACCACCAGTGAGATCACAGCTGAGCTGGATGATATGATTGTTGAAGAAGCTCCACACTTAGGGACTGAAGAAAGACGGAGGATTCGCGAGTTCATTATCGAAACCCTGTAGTTTAGAGATGGTTCGGAACTTGAAGTTGTTGACGAGCTAGAGGCAGTGATAACAAATCCTTCTTATCCCGCACAAAAAAATTCAGATTGGTAAGCAGTTGACAGCTGAAGAGCGAGTAGAAATCGTCGAGCTACTAAAGGAGAGCAGTGATGTTTTTGCTTGGCAAGTAGAAGAAATGAAGGGAATAAAGGAGGAAGTCACTGTTCACAGGCTAGAGGTTAACCCGACCATGAAACACAAAGCACAGAGGCTGCGAAGCTTTGCTCGTGACAAAGAGGAAGCGATCAAACTTGAGGTACAAAAGCTTTTAAGTGCAGATATCATCAAGGAGGCTACTCACACTACCTGGCTGGCTAATGTGGTAATGGTAAAGAAATCCAATGGCAAGTGGAGGATGTGTACTGACTTCACCAACTTGAATCTAGCCTGCCCCAAGGATAGCTATCCTCTACCTCGGATCGACAAGCTCGTAGATTCAATAGCTGGGCACACCACATTAAGCTTCCTCGACGCTTACTCGGGCTATCATCAGATCAAGATGCACGAGGACAACATAGTGAAGACGGCTTTCCAAGCTGCAGGAGGTATCTATTGTTACACTATGATGCCGTTCGGTTTGAAGAATGCGCGACCTACCAAAGGATGGTCAAAAAGGTCTTTGCCTCACAAATTGGCTGAAACATAGAGGCCTACGTCGACGATATGGCCATCAAAACAAAGGTCAGACGTCACGTGGTCGACCTAAAGGAAACGTTCGCTAATTTATGAGCAAACGACATGAAGCTTATTCCGAGCAAGTGTGTGTTCGGCGTGGCAGCTGGAAAATTTCTTGGCTTTATGGTTTCTCAGCGAGGTATTGAAGCCAACCTAGAAAAGATCAAGGCTCTAGTCGACATGAAGGAGCCTACAAATATCAAGGAGATGCAGCGACTCAACGGTAGGGTTGCAGCCCTAGGTCACTTTATAGCTAAGTCGGCGGAAAGATCTCTCCCCTTCTTTAAATCATTGAGGGGGACGAAAAATTTTGACTGGACGGCCGAATGTCATTCATCGTTCCATAAGTTAAAAAAGTATCTTGCTTCTCCACCATTGTTGAGCAGCCCGGTTGTAGGGGAAACATTGTTTGTCTATCTGTCTGTTGGCGACCAAGCTGTGGCCGCTGTTTTAGTTCGAGAAGAAGGAGGGCTTCAGAAGCCCGTATACTACGTAAGCAAGGCCTTGTCCGACATAGAGGGCAGATATTATAATGCAAAGAAGGTAGCATATACTTTGGTCGTAGCTTCCAGGAAGTTGCGAGCTTATTTTCTGGCTCGCCCGATTGTCGTGCTAACTAATGCATCCCTGAGGAAGATCCTACACAAGTCAGAAATTTCAGGCCGCTTACTCAACTGGTCAATTGCTCTCACAGAATTCGACATCGAGTATCGGCCTCGAAAGGCATTAAAAGCTCAAGCTTTGGCAGACTTCTTGGTCGAGCTTACATTCACCAAGGGAGATAGCGAAGTTCGAGCTCAGAAGGAGAAAGGAAAAGGAAAGGAGTCGGAGACTCAGCCCGCCACAAGTTTGCCCGATGATTGCTGGAAGGTGTACTCCGATGGGTCGGCAACAAATAACGTCAGTGGGGCCAGAATGTTATTGGTCGAGCCCGAATCAAGGACCGTTTATGAGGAGGCACTGAGATTCAAGTTTGATTCTTCCAACAACCAGGCCGAATATGAAGCTTTGGTCGCTGTCATTGAGTACGCGAAGTGTTTTAGGGCGACCAAGATCGTAGCCTACTGTGATTCTCAGTTGATAGTCAATCAAGTCAAAGGAGAGTACGAGGTGCTGAATCCCACTTTGGTCAAATACTGCGACCTGGTGAAGAAGCTGATCAAGGACTTGGAGTTTTGGGAGATACAGAGGGTTGGTCGGCCGACCTACTCTCAAAACTGGCTACATCAGACGAGCCACACAAGGAGCCTATCTCTTATCTTGAACATCTAGCTTATGAGAGAGTTCAGATTCAATGTTTGGAGGACACTACTAGATACTGGGTCTACACCAAGTGCTGGATCGAGGAAATGCGAGCATACCTGGAAACTGGCGAGCTACCTGAAGATGAGAAAGCAGCTCTAGACATCAAGAAAAAGGCTCTGAGGTATGTCATTCAAGGAAACGCATTGTTCAGAAGGTTCTTCAGTAAACCGCTATTGAGATGTGTACACCCTCAAGAGGTAACCCAGCTGATGTACAAGGTACATAGTGGAGTCTGTGGTGGACACCTGTAACGATGTGTTGCCTTTTTCGCGGGAAAAATTCGATTTTCGCGTTTCTTTGAAAAACCAAATAAAACCGGAAAAAACGGAGTCGCCACGCCATTTTAATTTTGAAGGGCAAAACTTTGAAAAAAGCCCGAGATCAGAGATTTAGGTTCGGAGGTCATGTTACGCGTCGGGAAGGACGTTAGTGTGCACCCGACGCGCCTCGTAAAACGAGTCTTCCAAGCTGAAAATCATTTGTGTGTGTGTGTGTGTGTGTGTGTGTTTTGGCCAAAATAAGTTGAAACTGGAAAAAGTAAAAATTGGGATGTCTTTTTAAGACTTTAAACTGATCCCATGATTTTTTGGAAGATTTTTGGATTGAGATTTGGTACTCAAAAAACCTTTTGAAGTTGAGAAGTCACTTCTGCCAGAAGGAAATGGCAGCAGACACCTGATTTTGAAATGGATTCAAGGGTCCTAAAACTTCATAATCTGGATGAACTCAGAGAATGAAAGTTTCTCTAGACTCCTTGAATAAACTTTGTGTGAAAGAAATTTCCATTTTGGAGAAGATTTGAGGGGTCAAAACCTTCTGGAAACCTCAGATATGAGATCTGTATTCCCAGAAGCTGATGAACTAGCCTCTGAAAGAAAAATTGAAAAGAGGAGTTTTACTCACCCAAAAAATAAGGTAAAAATATGTCTGGAAAGCTCTGGATGTTGGCTACAAAAATTGTTTTGTAGTTAACACCAAATTCCAAGTTCATCTGTGTCCAAAAATTAAGACCATGGACTGAGGTCTGGGAAAATTGCTACTGGACAGCAACTTTCCAAGAAAGAAGACAAGATTTTAAGGGGGGTTTTGCATCCATGCTTGTCCCCATTTCCCTAGGTTTTGGTTAGTGATCACTAGACATTTTAGTGGTGAATCAACTATACCAAACCATCCTTGGGGTACATTAGGACTAAGCATTTCATTTGCTTGGGGAGGGGGATTTTACCCTTTGAAATCAAGATTTAGTGCTTGAAAATGGTTTTTTAGGGTTTTGAAAGTGCATTTTTGCAAGTAAGAAAGAAAAGCTTTGAAAATAATGTTGATCTTTGTAGAAGATCATCCATGGAGATGGTCTTCCATGGTGATCTTCTTAGATCTAGAGAAAAAAGATGAAAGAACTACATTTTGTAGTTTGAAGATGCATGCATGGATGAGATTTAGGGTTAGGAAGAGGAGGGTTTACCAATCTTCCTTGTGTTCTTGAGTGTTTGGCTTGAGTGTATGAGTGTTTAGGGCTTTAATATGAGAGTGAGTGGATGAGTATGAGTTGGGAAAGATTGGAAAGAAAAGGTGACAATTCTTGAGAATTCTCACTGTTTTCTCTCTATATTTCGCCAGAACTTCGTTGCTATTGTGTTCTTCCTCTATTATTTCTGTGACTGGAGGGCTCAATTTATAGCCCTCTGAAAATGCATACTTATCCGCGCGGACAAGGCCGCAGAGGCGTGCACCGTTCATTAATTACGGCTCCAGCCTTAGACAGAAGAATAAAAATTCAAAAACCAAATTAACAAATGTACTTTTGTGTTTCCAACCTTTCTATTTATGGTTTTATTCTTTTGTTTTGCTTTTTAAGATGCTTTTCTTGGTTTAACTTCATTTGGCAATGCCCATTCTACCCTCCCTTTGTTAGAAATGTTAGGATAGTTAGGAATTGTTAGAAATGTTATAACTTTCGTTAATTTTATAACGAAAATTCTAACAAGCTCAAATTGGAGCACTTACAGAGCCCCTCGGCGACGGCGCTCGAAGGAAGCGGGGTCGTCGATAAGAGTAAGGCTCCATATTTGGCAGGATGATCGAGTGATCGGGTGGTCAACCTAGCGATAGTTACCTACGTATCCCGAACGGGAATCAAGCCGATCGTAGTTCGGGTCTTTGACCCCGAGATGATGGCGTTTTAGGTGCCTCGAACCCGATGAGCGAGTTCTACAATGCTACATTGGAAAGAAACTCGCTGGGATAAGAGATGACCATTTTTGGTCTCCGATGGCTATCCGCTCTGGGATAGGAATGACCATTTTCGGTCTCGCTGGGGATGATTGCGATTTATCGCTTTCTAGTGATAGCGTCTTAGGTGCCTCAAACCTCGAGATGGCGTTTAGGTGCCTCGAACCTTGGAGATGGCGTTTTAGGTGCCTCGAACCTTGAAGATGGCGTTTAGGTGCCTCGAACCTTGGAGATGGCGTTTTAGGTGCCTCGGACCTTGACGATGATGGCTTTTAGGCGCCTGACCTTGAAGATGGCGTTTTAGGTGCCTCGAACCTTGATGATGATGGCTTTTAGGCGCCTGACCAAGATGGCGTTTAGTGCCTCGAACCTGATGATGGCTTTTTAGGTGCCTCGGACCTTGATGATGATGGCTTTTTAGGCGCCTGACCTTAATTTGAAATGGCCTTTCGGTGGACTTCTGTCTCGCCGAAGGAGAGGGTGACCGTTTTGGTCGAGGGGCCGGACCTAATGATAGGCTACCTACGTATCCCTAGTGGGAATCAAGCCCTTTCGTAGTTCGAGTACTACTCGAGATTTCGTTGGCTTTTGGGATTCCGTTAACTTTGTGGGATTTCGTTAGCCTTTGCTGGGGAAAATCGACGTACTCGTCCTGGGAAATCGGCCTTACGTTTGATCGCCGTTGATGATTTTGATGAAAGATACTGGATCTCGTTATCTTTCTGGGCACCTTGGCCTTACGTTTGACTCGCCGGTAATTTTGATGAAAGATACGGGATCTCGTTATCTTTCTCGGCACTCGGTCTTACGTTTGACCGCCGGTAATTTTGATGAAAGATACGGGATCCGTTATCTTTCTCGGGTCACTCGGCCTTACGCTTTGATCGCCGGGTAATTTTGATGAAAGATACGGGATCCGTTATCTTTCTCGGTCACTCGGTCTTACGTTTTACCGCCGAGTAATTTTGATGAAAGATACGGATCTCGTTATCTTTCTCGTGGTCACTCTGGCCTTACGCTTTGATCGCCGGGGCAATTTTGATGAAAGATACGGATCTCGTTATCTTTCTCGGGGCACTCGGTCTTACGTTTGACTGCCGGAGGATTTTGATGAAAGATACGGGATCTCGTTATCTTTCTCGGGGCACTCGGTCTTACGTTTTACTGCCGGCCGTAAATTTTGATGAAAGATACGGGATCTCGTTATCTTTCTCGTCACTCGGTCTTACGCTTGACTGCCTGGGGTAATTTTGATGAAAGATACGGGATCTCGTTATCTTTCTCGGGCACTCGGTCTTTACGCTTCGACCACGGGGTGATTTTGATGAAAGATACGGATCTCGTTATCTTTCTCGGCACTCGGTCTTACGCTTCAGCCGGGGTAATTTTTGATGAAAGATACGGGATCTCGTTATCTTTCTCGGCACTCGGCCTTACGTTTGACCGCGGTGATTTTGATGAAAGATACGGATCCGTTATCTTTCTCGGTCACTCGGTCTTACGTTTGACTGGGGTAATTTTTGATGAAAGATACGGATCTCGTTATCTTTCTCGGCACTCGGCCTTACGCTTTGATCGCCGGGTAAATTTTGATGAAAGATACGGGATCTCGTTATCTTTCTCGGGGCACTCGGTCTTACGCTTACCGCCACCGGGGTAATTTTGATGAAAGATACGGATCCGTTATCTTTCTCGGGTCACTCGGTCTTACGTTTCTTGCTAGGGGATAATTTTGATGAAAGATACGGGATCTCGTTATCTTTCTCGGGTCACTCGGTCTTACGTTTGACAGCCGGGCAATTTTGATGAAAGATACGGATCTCGTTATCTTTCTCGGGCACTCGGTCTTACGCTTGATCACGGGGTGATTTTGATGAAAGATACGGGATCTCGTTATCTTTCTCGGGTCACTCGGTCTTACGCTTTGATCGGGAAGGATTTTGATGAAAGATACGGATCTCGTTATCTTTCTCGGCACTCGGTCTTACGTTTATCGCCGGAGTAATTTTGATGAAAGATACGGGATCTCGTTATCTTTCTCGTGGTCACTCGGCCTTACGCTTTTTACCGCCGGGGATAATTTTGATGAAAGATACTGATCTCGTTATCTTTCTCGGGCACTCGGTCTTACGCTTGATCACGGGGTAATTTTGATGAAAGATACGGGATCTCGTTATCTTTCTCGTCACTCTGGTCTTACGTTTGACTCAGCCGGTGATTTTGATGAAAGATACGGATCTCGTTATCTTTCTCGTGGCACTCTGGCCTTACGCTTCGATCGCCGGATAATTTTGATGAAAGATACGGATCTCGTTATCTTTCTCGTGGCACTGGCCTTACGCTTGATCACGGGGTAAATTTTGATGAAAGATACGGGATTTCGTTATCTTTCTCGGGGCACTCGGTCTTACGTTTGACTCGCCGGGGATGATTTTCTTGACAAGGGGCCGACTTTGGTTAACTTTGTCAAGTTCGGGATCAATTGCAGTCCCGAAATTTTAAGGGGCAAAAGGGTCATTTTGACCCTTGCACTCTCATCCGCGCGGATAGGGCTGGAAAGTCAGGTATTAATTGGGCCAACGCCCTTCTTCTTCCTCAGCCCAATTTTTTGAGATTGTCGAGAGCAGAGAGAAAACCGAGGAGAAAGCAAATGCATTTTTGGCCCTGTGGCTTCAAAATTCCTCCGATTTTCTTGATTTTTCGAGCAATGGAACACGGGGAAGGCGCTTTTCAAGGCCAAGGACGTGGTCCGGTAGCTGAGAGGCGATTGGAGCTCGTCCGATGAGGAGGCATTACAATCTTTCGCAATCGGTTGCGGAGGAGCATTACCCCGATGCTTGGCAACATTGGGCTTCGGATCCGCATCTCCGAACGGTATATTTCGAATCCTCTTGATCCTCTTGTCGATTTCTTGTTTGAAATTTTTGGATGATTTTTGAATTTTTTTTTTTGAATATTGAATATTGATATTGATGATATGCAATGTTGCAATGAATTTGTGAGTGTCCCAAAAATGTGCATTTTGCTTGGGAAAAGAATTGGCATTTTTGCCACATTTTTTTTTTAGTTTGAAAATTACATGTGAAATTTCGAAGAATTGTGATTTTTTTTTTTTTTGGAGTTGAATATTGCATGTTCTTGATGATGATGATGATTTTTTTTTTGAAATTGAATTTTGATATTGATGAATGATGATGCAATGCATGCATTTTGTTTGGAAAGAATGGGCATTTTGCCAATATGAGATGTAATGTATGTTTAGGATTTTTTTTTTTGAAAGGTGGGACGGATTTTTCCTCCCGTAGGAATGTAAGATGGATGATATGCATATATGCATTTTTTTTTTTTTTTTTTTTTTTTTGTTGAAAATGGGACGGAGTTTTTACTTCCGTAGGAATGCATCTTTTTTTTTTTTGATGAATGCATTGGGACTTGCCGAAAATTGTTTTCTTTTATGCGAGAAAAATGGGGCTATGCTCATTGTATGTCCGTTATGTCGTCGAATTTTTTTTTTTAATGTAAATGCAAATGCAATCTTTTTGACATTTTCTCTCTTTTTTTTTTTTTTTTACAGGCGGAAACCGTTTTGTGACTGAGCAAATTTAACAAGATGAAGACTCGAGGATCGGTGGAGTCTCGTGATTGACTTGTGGGATCTGGCTCCTGATGCGGGCCGAGGAGCTTTGCCGAGTCCGAGATGCATTGTTGTCGAGACGGGGCTCGGGAGTTTGTCGAGTGCTTGAGGGGACCGGTCAAGTTCCCTAAGTGCAAGGGCTTGATGTTCGCTCTAGCGCAAAGATTGTGGGATGCGACCCACACATTCCACTTCTTCCGGGGCGAGGCGACTGTTACGCCTTCCGACTATGCCGCGATCACGGTCCGTCTCTTCAATGGACGCAGATTGAGTGGAGAGATGGCTACAGCGATGCCGATCTCGTTGTGCTCTTCTTGGATTTTCCCCTATTCCCAAAAAGGGGATGGGGATGGAGTATGCCGTGGTCTACGGCAAGATCGTGGAGACCATAGCGAGTTACGAGGTCGGGAGGAGAGGATAGCGCCGATCGATTGCTAGGGCCTTCCCGTGGTTTACTTTCTCGAGCACGCTCTTTGGGCATGCCGAGGGGACGGCAGCCTTTGCCTTGCCGAGGTCCTTGGAGGACATGGAGACGGTTGGAGATATTTCCTGGGAGGCCGGCCGGGCCGAGCCGTACTTCGCTCTGATAGATACAAATGAAGGCCGTGAGCTCCCCGTATCGCTTCGAGTTTGCTCGAGGTATAAGCTCTCTTTTTGCTTTCCCTCTTTCCTTTGAGCACGCACTTTTATTTGCACCGGATTGATTGGATTTTTACCTTTCGTGTGTATGGGCGTTGGAGTTTTTCCACGTCACGGTGGAGGCAACTCGAGGCGTACGTCGGGCGTATCCGGCCATGCAGCCTTGGTCCAAGCATGCCCGGAGAAGATAAGCTCCAGGGGCGTACGACTCTCGTGTACGCGGATTGCCTTCCTTCGACTGAGGCCGAGACGGATGAGGGGATGATATTCTTCCCCTGGGATCGCTTTGAGGTAGCGCAGCTCAAGGGCGCCGAGATCCGGACAAGGCAATGAGGATTTTGAGGGGCCCGACTTGCGACGCCTACTATCTCGGGAGAGAGGGTGACGCGCCAAAGCATGGCGTGAACTCGCCGAGGACACCGGTGGAGCCTCCCGCCGATATGATGCACCCGAGCGATCGGTCCGTGACTGGGATGATTACCGAGCAGCCAAAGACTTCTGACTTCGTGGCGATCGAGCCATATGCGACGTTCG
The DNA here is from genome assembly GCA_022495995.1 of Adenophora triphylla var. japonica. NCBI lineage: Eukaryota > Viridiplantae > Streptophyta > Magnoliopsida > Asterales > Campanulaceae > Adenophora > Adenophora triphylla. The sequence continues at coordinate 134,445 of JAFEMH010005988.1, forward strand.
TCTTGAGGAGGCCGAGGATGCCTCAGTTTTGGAGAGGGAGGGGCTTGGGATCCCGCGGTACCCTCGGACGGATTTTTCCTACATCCGTGATGGGGTCCGATTGAGGGTGCAGATCCTCACCCGAGCGGCTTCCACGAGCTTTCCGGCCTCGTCCGGTACGAAGGTATGGCTTCACCTTTTCCCCTTCTTTTCTTTCTTTTGTTTCATCATTTTTAGCATCACTTCCTTTTTTTTTTTTTTTTTTTTGACGCTTTTGCTTTTGTGCGCTGGAGGTGGTCGTCGAGACACCGACGAAGCAAGTGATCGGAGCCAAGAGGTTCATACGGAGGATGGTTGCTTGGGCACCTCGTGCTAGGGCACGGAGACCACGGCCGGCACTGTCCGACGGAGGCTTCTCCTATTCCCTGAGACTTCTTCCGAGACCCCTCTTTCTCCTCTCATTGATCACCGCGCGGCACCGCCTTCGGATCACGTCATTCTTGGGGATCCGCACGGCAGTGGACACGCCCGGCGGCATGGTGGGTCGTCTCCGTATGTTCGTGAGCTCTGACGCCTTCACCTTCGGGTACGACTTCTTCAGTGGATCCGGGTTTACCCTATCGAGTGTGCCGGTTGGTCCCGACGAGCCTCTTTCTCGGGAGATGAGGACGATTCTCGAGCCCGAGACTTTCGTGGCTCCCGACGAGGCGGGCCCGAGTCGCAAGAGGGGCCGGGGGAGACATCTGCGCCGGAGACTCCGATTGATTTTTTTTTTTTTGATTGAGTTTTTTTTTTGAGATTTAGATTTGTACAGATTATGCACATTTTTTTTTTTTTTTTGATGTAATAATTTAGGATTTTATTTATGTTTGTTTGTTTTTTTTTTATGCACACTCTCTTTTTTGGAATGTAATAATTTAGGATTTTATTTTATGAATGCAATGCAATATGAATGCAGTGTTGCATGAGCCTTGGTTTTTTTTTTTTTTTTTTTTTGCAAGGGTGTTTGGTATATGGACTGGTTTGGGGAGGGTTTTTGCACAAGTTTCGAGCAACCGGACGGAATATTCCCTTTTGGTGTAGCAAACTTGACTCCGTGCATTTTTTCGATGGGGAGCAAACGTATCCGCGCGGATGGGGACAAAGATCTCGACACTGTCCCTTGATTTTGCTTTAAATCGCTTTGCTTTATTTCAAATTCAAATATCCTCTTCAACCTCCAAATTCAAACACCATTTTCGGGAGGAAGAGAGAAAAACCATGGAAAGCCTTAGAAAAGCTCCCTCAAAATTGTCCCAAGAGTCCCAAATGTCATTTTTCAACAAGTTCAAGGATTGGTCCCGGGAAATTATGCATGAGAGAAGGTCTTTCTTTCAAGAACGGTACAAGGTACGATGCTTGTGGTCTCTCAAAGAATTGGTTCCGGATTATGACCTCTTAAGGGCTTCTTCTTCGTTTTGGGATACTAGAAGGCATGTCTTTTGCCTTTCCTTCAACGAGATTGTTCCGACTGTGTAAGAATTTCGGGCCTTGCTTGGAGGTCCTGAGGTGGAGGAGATAGCAATTCCTTTGTCCGAGGAGCTTCTTTTGTTGACAAGTTGTGCAACCTTCTTCATCTTTCCCTGAGGAAGCACGAGGCATGATCCGCGGTCCCGACCATTTTGATATTTCCGTTCTTCCCGACATATTTAGTGGCTTACGCTTTGTGTATGACGCCTATTGGTATGCCTTTGCACTTTGCATGTTCGGCACTTTGTTCATGGTCTATTCCTTCGATTTGCCATCGATCTCATTGATGTTGTCGTTCACCGTCGCCCGGCGTAGATGTCGTTCCTTTGATTCTTGGGGAGACTTTTCATGCTCTCGATGCATTAGCTACGGACGGCGGTATATGCACTGGGGCAGCCCGCTTCTCTTGACCCCGTGGCCGATGGAGCGTTTGGGGGTTCTTCGGGAAACCTCTCGATATGATCGTGCCTTCGACTTTTGCCAGAGAGGTGTTGATGTAGATTTTGATGATCGTGGCTCGTGGGAGCGTTGGATGGCGGGTCGCCGCATCAAGATATCGATGGTCGGGTGCCTCATCAAGTGGAGACTCGCAGAGTGCTTCAGACGGGTCCCATGTGGTTATGCTTCCGGGCTTTCTCACCCGCTTTCTACATTCCGGCTCGGTCCCGAGACAGCTTTGGCTTGGAGCAGTTCCTTTGGAGGGTTTTGATGATATAGCTACCTGTGGTGGTGGCTCTTGTTTCCATGGATGATCCCTCGGTGTTTCCATTTCTTTCCCGAGTATGGAGGTACGATGCCTTTCCTCCTCGGGTCATTCTCAGCGTCCGAGACCGGTGTTCCCGACCACTTGGTACCCGGATTGGTACGAGGGGCATCCGGGAGAGACTCGTGGCTATTTTGAGACGGCGTGAGGCCATTGTAGGTGCGGAGGACCCGATCGCTTCGAGAGGAGGAGGGCCGAGGCGAGGCCAATCCTCATGACAGAGCGGAGACGCCGTGACCGACATGAGGCTTACGTCAAGAGACAGAGAGGAGGGCTCCTATGTTACCGCCTAGGTTACAGTGAGATGAGGGATGCACGCTAGGCTACTAAGGCCCCGACAGAGGCCGGTTTGATAGACCCCGTTCCTATACCGTAGCTTGGTAGAGGAATACCGACATTTTTCCGGCTCGTAAGAGAAAGACTCCTGAGGGGGAAGAAGAAGGGAGAGACCAAGACGAGCGGCTTGGAGTGACTCCGAGGTTTCCAAGTATCCCTTTTCTTGCCATGACGTACACATTAGTTTGATTATGTATCTTAGTTTTCTTTAGCAGTTGCCGCTTGTAGGAATGAATCGGGCTTAGACTCATCAAAGAGCTTTTTAACTTGTAATGAATATTTGAATTGCTTTAGAGTTTTTTTTTGAGACGCTTTCATGGTCTCGATCAATTGTATTGATGCCAAAGTATGGCTTTTATTTGTGCTTTAGACCGAACCGTTTCCGCTGCCTACGTTCCCTCTCATTTTGAGGAGCTTCAGTCTTCGTAGTTCAACCCGGTGAACTCTTTTTTGTTTTTTTTTTGTTTTTGTTTTTTTTGGTGCAACCCCGTTTTTTACCTAGGCCGCCCTTTCGGGTTTCTAACCTAGTCAAGTATTACTCTTTTAGCACTCTTTTTTTTTTTTTTTTTTTTTGTTTTTTTGTTTTTTTTTGGTGCAACCTCGTTTTTTACCTAGGCCGCCCTTTTCGGGTTTCTAACCTAGTTGGGTATTACTCTTTTAGCACTCTTTTTTTTTTTTTTTTTTTTTTTTTTTTTTTTTTTTGTTTTTTTTTTTTTTTTTTTTTTTTTGTTTTTTTTTTGTTTTTTTTGTTTTTTTTTTTACGCGTAGTATCTCGGCGCAGCCTTGTCACCATTCACTGGGTGTACAAAGGGATTCCCGTCGAGGTCCGCAAGTTGCATGGCTCCTCCGAGAAGATCTTCCGGACGACATATGGCCCGACCCATACAGCTCCCATTTGCCGAGAGGGTTGATACGGACCGGGCTTTTCTTTTAGAACGAGATCACCTTCTCGGATCTCCCGATGCTTTACTTTCTTGTCGAAGGCTCTAGCCATTCTTCCTTGGTAGGCCCGGATGTGTTCCATGGCCTTCACCGGCGTTCATCTAGTAGGGCCAATTCACATGGCGACTGAGCCATTCGACCTCGTTGATTTCGCTTTCCAAGAAGATACCTGAGCGAGGGTATTTCCACTCGATTGGGAGTACGGCTTCCATTCCGTATGTGAGGGCAAAAGGTGTTTCCCTGGGCGTCAAGCCTGACCGATGTTCTCAGAGCCCTGCAGTGCCAGTGTAACTTCTGCCAATCTCTACCTTGGACAGCCCATTTTCCTGATGATATTTTCCAGCAGTCTTGCTTTACGCTTCGACTCGGCTCCGTTGGCCTCGGGGGCCCGTAGGGTGATGACTTGTGGACGGGTTATTCGAATTTCGCCAAAGAACTCCGTCACATTCCCCTTCGGTGGGATCCATTATCCGAAATGATTTCGGCCGGCAACCCGTATCGGCACATGATGTTTTCTTTGATGAAGAGGGCAACTTTCTTTGAATTGAGGATTTTGTAGACTTGGCTTCAACCCACTTGGTGAAATAATCCACTCCGCTACCGTGATCGAACTCGTGGCCGTCATATCGCCTGATGGTGTGATTTTTGCCTATGACATCAATTCCCCAAGTGACGAAAGGCCAAGGGGTTGTCATGCAAGATAACTCGTGAGGAGGCAAAAGTGATTAAGATTTGAGTATCGCCGACATTTGTCGCAGCCTTTTGACAAACCGGATGCGCCTGGCCTATGGTGATCCAAAAATACCCCATTCTCGCATGATTTGCATCGTAGCTCGAGCATTCATGTGAGGGCCGCAGTACCACCATGTATTTCTTTCATGAGTTCGGTAGCCTCTTGTTTGCCGATACATCGCAGAGGGGGCCTTGATAACGTTTTTTGTATAACATGTTTCCCAAAAGGACATAATGGGAGGCGAGCCGTCTGTGGCCGAGAGACTTTTTGCTTTGATTCCTCTCTTTATATTCCCCATCTTCGTTTTTGAAAGAGGGCCTCGCCATCCTTCAGTGCAATCGGTAAACTGGAGCGTACCTGTGGATCATTGATCGCTCGGCTTCCGCTTCAATTTCGAAGCACAGCGGGTTTTCTCTTCTCCCGACTCGAATGGTTTAACAGACTTTCCTTCGTGCATTTCGACAAGAGAGGCTAGCGTAGCCAGAGCATCTCGCGAACCTCGTTTCGGCCTCTCGCAGTAATGAAAGCCGATTTCTTTGAACCGAGTTATTAACTCTTCCATGTAAGCATGATACTTCGCAAACCCGGATCCACGGTCTTCCATTTGTTAGAGACCCGATTGATGATGAGGGCAGAGTCACCGTACACCTCCAATTCCTTGATATTTCTTTTCAAGGGCGGCTTCCAACCCAGCCTATGCAAGCTTCATATTCAAGCCGTTGTTGTGACTTCGAAGTTCACCTCATCAAGCTATGGGGTGTGTTCGTCAAGAGGGATCGACTGTAAGCATTCCTATCCCTGTTCCCCTTTTGTTTCGACGCCCGTCGAAGAAGAGTTGCCGCGATTTTCTCCTTTCTAGAGCGAAGATTCCATCATCGGGAAATTGAGGTTCGTGTCCTCTGGACTCATCACTTGGGAAATCGGCCGCATGTCTCGCCATTACGCGCCCTTTTACGGATTTCCTTGAAACATAAGCGATGTCATATTCGGCCAAAAAGAACGACCATTTTGCCAATCTCATGGAGATGGAAGGCTTGTCGAACGTATATTTGATGGGGTCTATCCTTGAAACAAGATGTATCGGGTGAGACCGCATGTAGTGTTTCAACTTTCCCACTACCCGCACCAAACTCCGCGCAAGTCTTCTCGCAAGCAGTAATTGAGTTCGCTTCCTTGGAGCTTTCGCTACGAAATAGATGGCGTTTTCGACTTTGGAATCTTTTTTCTTGAGCTAGCATAGCCCCAATTGTCGTATCCGTGGGAGTTAGATATAGCAAGAGTGGCTTTTGCCGATGTGGTGGGCAGAGAATCGGGGATTCACAAGGTATGCCTTAATTTGTTCAAAGGCAAGCCGACATTCCTGGGGTCCATTCTGTAGGCATTCTTTTTCATCAACTTGAAGATTGGCTCGCAGATCGAGGTCACTCGATTTACAAAGCGGCTTATGTATTGCAATTTCCTTTCCCACGAAGGATTTTACTGTCAGCTGTCCGTGGTGGCTTCATTTCAACTATCGCCTTGATTTTCTGGGATCTACTTCGATTCCCCGCTCTCTGTCACCATATATCCTAGTACCTTGCCCCGTCTTACACCGAAGGTGCACTTGGCCGGATTCAGCCTCATGCCGTGGTCTCTGAGGCGGCCGAAGAATTTCTTCTGGCGAAATCAACAAAGTGCGCCATCTCGATCCTCCTCGAATGTATTATCATGTATAGCGTCCACATAGAGCCTCAATTTCTTTGTGGATCATGTCATGGAACAG